>KN882523.1:25732-37531 GCA_000934455.1 Apostichopus parvimensis
AGGTGGTAAAGAGGTATAGTTGAGTAGCTTACAAGTCCGACCCTTTGCCTTATCAACATCTCCCCACCCTTACACCCGTCACAACAACGCCCCCCCCCCCCTTGCACTCGTGTATTGCCTGTGGTAATGCACCGCATCTTCTATCTTGTTTTCAGGTACACACACAGAAAGAGATGGTAACGCGATATTACGCATCCAGCTGACAGACTTTAGTGACGCTGGTACCTACCAGTGTATCTCGGACATGCAGTGCTGGAATAAAACGATCGAGCTGTTCGGTGAGTCAGTTTGTCTGTCAGTTACACAGATGCAATTCGGTATGACAGTGTAGAGTATCCCACTGCATGAACATTCTATCCGGGGAGATATTTTAAACTAATGCAACAGCTCTGTGATATTTGACACTAGTGATAGTATGGCCAGTTTGTTTTATAATAGTAGTCGAATGATTATCCGTAGTCATTTTTTTTCATGGAATTTTCCCTCGTCTTTGTGAAACCCTCGATCCTCCCCTGAATATTCACTTTAGTGAATTAAAAGGTTAGTAAAACTGAAGATATTGACATTCTTGCCAGTCTCACACTTTTTACGTCCTCATATGTAGTTGAAATCATGAGCATGACGAGAGGGGTTCGGGTAATTAATTAGGGTACCCGGATAGATATGGGATCAAGAATGTACCATGAATTTATGATCCCAAACTTGGAAGGAGGGAGGGGGGGGGGAAGCGGGGTGGCTGGTGACATAATTGTCTTGGCCGTCCGACCTGTATCTCGATGCCCCTATACGATATGCCCCTGTACAATGTATGTACACATATGTACAATATGTGCAATATATGTGCAATATATGTACACATGCTAATCTAAAAATCATATAAACAGTCAAGACAAACAAAAAATGATTACTTCTCAATTCTCCACTTTCATTCATTCATCTTATGTGAACCGTCGCTAAAAATATTCTGAGCCACCCCTACAACACCACCCACCCACCCACGCCACCCACCCCCCCTTTCACCACTACCTCACCCCGCTTTTCGTCGTTCCAGTCTCTTTCATACTAAAACATGTTATGTTCTCTCTTCTCTTAATCATTCCAGGAATAACATTTCCTCATATGGAGTATGAGCAAAGTCAGACATTACATTTTCGAACAGAGGGCGTTATTGAATGTACTGTGATGGCTCAACCGCAGCCCATAATCGAGTGGTCGTTTAATGGTTTGCGTCTTAGCAACAACCATGGTAAGTATATATACACTGTACATATCACAGACGGACGAGTACAGGTATGGACAACCTAATTATGAAGAACTGAATGGA
Source organism: Apostichopus parvimensis (assembly GCA_000934455.1). Classification (NCBI taxonomy): domain Eukaryota; kingdom Metazoa; phylum Echinodermata; class Holothuroidea; order Aspidochirotida; family Stichopodidae; genus Apostichopus; species Apostichopus parvimensis. Next base: position 27,057 of record KN882523.1, read on the forward strand.
CACAGGTTCCCAGTAGGTTGGTCTTTACGATGTTCAAGATTCCATGGTGTACCAACTTCATGTTTCTGACATGTGATATATTTGCAAGCAACAAGCACGAGGAAGGTCAGGAATATTGGAGGGGTGGGGAGGGGGTGGGAGGAAGGGCAGGATATACTGGAATCCTGCACGGAGTTACTTTGTTCGGTTTTATTACCATGTCATCTGTACTGGGGTATACATTACGAAAACGACAATGTGGAAAGGTGCAATGTTGTGTCTACGATATAGTGGTAATTGTCTAGGCCAATTTCCTACAAACTCCCCCGCCCCCTTTCACTAACTGGACATGTCTAGTCCCTCCTCCTCCCCCTCCCCTCCCCAACTACATACACCCACATAGATACGATCGGAAACTTCGTATAATGTATTTCGGGATTAAGAATGTTATAGTCAAGTTATGTTTGTTCATCTTTATGGCGACAAACATTACTTCCTGCCCGCCCCCTCACTCTTTCTCCCCTCGCGTCTTTCAAAGCCTATACATAATAGTTTCCTTATGTCAAGTCTAATGCGTTCCAGTGACGTCATTCTAAGTTCACTAGAATGAGAGCAAAGGTTGCATAAATACAGTGACTACAATAATTAAGGCATATCAATTTGTTTATGATTTTTTTATGACATTCTCCGTTGTCTTTTAGAAGGAAAGCAAATCCGTGGATCAAACTTCCTTATCGAGAAAGCCTCTTTTAATGACGCTGGAAATTACACATGTATGGCTGCACTCCCCGGTTACAATATATCACGAACGTTAGAAATACAAGTGAAAGTTAATGAAGGTATATCAACTCTAACTATTTGTGTTTAACAGGCCAATAGATGTGTTAATTGTGTATATAGGCCTGTTTGTTTCGAAATATGTTTTTTATATAAATTAATTGAAATATAATGTGTTAAGAGTGACGCTGATTGGTTATAAGCTACTAGCTGATCGGTTAATGGCCCTAATGAATTTTTCTTTCTTCTTTTTCTTTTTCTTCTTATAATATATGACACCAGTATGGATGACATCACCATACATCATAACGTGGTCTCGAATTACCTTTAGGATGTTCGTGTGACACATTCATTTTCCCTTTAAACTATATATTTCCGTCATACATTACTTTTGATGTTCTATGCTGTCGTCCTCACTAGATTGCGTATAAATGTTTTGCAGAGTTGAACAAGGGGTGAGAGATAGGGAGGGGGGGGGTAGTGAATATTGACATTTTGTAGCTGCTAAACTTGGTATAGCGTATTGAAGGTTATAAACCTGTTGTGTGGAAGAGTATAACATGTACACAATGTTATCGGAGACAGTTTTAAGTTCATATATGTATCTCAGTTTGAGGAAACTACGGATCCCTCGTGCACCCACCCCACCCTCCCCACCCTCCCCTACCCTATCCCACCGCAGACACACCGTTTCCACTCTCTCCGCCAACCTGTATATTCCTTCATGTTTGTCGAGTTTACTACAAGTCTAGTGCAAGGAAGGCGATATCAAATCATATTTAATATTAATTTTATCTTATTACATTTGTTAAACGAGTATATTTCCTCCGTTTATTCCATACAGGGCAACTGCGATGTGTACATTGTATGAAATATACCAACAATGCAAAGACGGCATCACGTGACCTTTGTTCGATCGGTAGCAGTCAAGAATTGAAACTGTATTCCTGTACCACAACATGTGTGACAGTCGTTGCCATGGGGATGGAGGGTACATTTATATCTTTATTCGTCTTCTCTTCGGCTATAGAATTCATTTTTCTTTACTTTGTGACGTAAAGGAGGGATTGCAGTGGGGGTTGGTGCGGGGGTGGGGGGGGGGGTCGTGCACCTGGTTGTTTTATTCGGTCACTTTATCCGTAGTGACTGAAAATGTATTGAGAAACTTGTTGTTGAATGTCATTCTCAAAGATGTGTTGTGAAGGTCCGAACCTGGACTCATAAAAAATCAGAGTTAGCGTCCAAATCATGGCTTACTACAAAAAGTCAAAATCCGAATCTTGACTCAACTTCAATTCTATTCTTCACAACCCTCTTCTCTAATTTTTTTGTAGTCCCCTAAAAGACCCTGGTCCCGGAGCTGTAGCCTTCCATGAACCCCTCTCCTTACACACTCACCCACCCACCCACATACCTACAGACAGTTACGACTTCATTATGTACAAATTTCATATTAGTGAGTTTCTTGCCACCGTGTATGATATGAGCAATGTTCTTGCCTCTCATCAGATGACGGCTCCGAGAACCAGTTTGTGCTAAGGGATTGCGGTGATGAGTTTCCTTTCACTTCCAGTCGAGACCTTAACAAATCAGATTTGGAAACCCTGAAGAGGCGCTATGACGTAACATCTATCACGGCTGGCACTGTAGCCGTCTGCAAAGAGAATGAATGCAACATGCGCAGTGCAACATATGACGACATCAAGTTAGGAGGATTGAATTCTGGGTCGTCGTCCTGTCATCATGTCTATTTGAAAATAATCTACTTGTGTTTGATGATAATGATGATGATGTATATAACTGATACCGTTGATATAGATTTGATGTAATCAGCAGGAATCAATTGCGTATAGCAAGAGCCAACATGGCACCGGTGCAACAATAGGCATTGCCCCCCCCCCCTCCCCCAGGATTATCCACATTCACCCAAGCGCAACCATGGGTTGGGCTTGGGTGAACTTTTTTTTCTTTTCTTGTTTAAGTTTGGCACCTCAAGAAATCCGGATGTGACTCTCTGAGGCTTTCTCTGGTTGCCCATGTATGATATTACCAATTATTGCGCAAATATCCAAATAAAACAGAAGTAGTTTCAGATTATTTTTACTTGATTATGTCTTTCATTTCACCTGCCCTGAAATACATTTTTTTCTTGTAAATTTTAGAATGTTCCTGGTTCTAACTTTTACAGGTCTTTTCCTTGCAGACCACATACGCCAAAGTTATTATTTTTCTTGCTAAAAAGGGGATGATCCCCGATATTATTTCAAATTCAATAGAGCCCGTAGACGCGACTCGGGATACTATACCGAAGTGTTATATAGGATTGATTCTAAAAACTATTGCCTTTGGTCGATTCTTTACAAATTCTTACACCTATATATATATATATATCTTCTCGTTTTCTCCCCCCCCCCTTCCCCTTCTCCCACACACTACCTTTCCTAAATTGGAGACAAACTACTTGCGTCCCTGTCTACACCCAAGTTTTTTATATTCCTCCGTCAAATAATGTCACTTCGTATCATTGACGACACTTTTGTAACAAATAACAGACGTACACCTTATTTGCATATAGTATTTGGGACAAATACTGTTATTGTCGGCGCGAGAGTTATAGATAGACTTTATATATAGTTACATTTTAACTGAAACTTGTTGCCATTGCGAAGAAAATATGCACCCGTGCTTGTAAGCTCATTAGGAAGCACTAGCCTAGTCTACTACAACCACTTACGAAATACATGTAGGGTTTGAAGTGTTCAGTCTTTTCATTAGTTCTATCTTTTTATTTTCTCTTTCTTTTGTAACGCCTTTATTTAAGTTCACTAGAAATAAGTACTAAAGTTAACTTAATAATAAAATAAGCGATGAAACCGAATGTCCTTATGTCATTACTTCAGAAAACTATTCTATTTAGAACTTTAAGTACCCTCTCGTCATTATAACCTTTCAAAATCTAGCCGTGTCATCTGCCTTCAATTATATATAGTTTTCACGTTCCATAGAAATGTATTGTTCAGGTCATATATTCAGTTTTTGATGGAAACGAAAGAGAAATATGTTCGTGAAGACGAAAGCTAACACTGTATATGTACAATGGATTTTCGACGGAGATATCTATAATAATTATCCAGCAAATGGTTCACTAACGAAACTATATATTTTAACTTTGGAAATTATTTGAGAAATTTTTGAAATGAATGATAACCTTTAAATTCTTAACGTGTTATCTGCCTTCAAGTATATACAGTTGTCACGTTCCATAGAAATGTAAAGTTCAGGTCATATATTCAGTTTTGGATGGAAACGAAAGAGGAATATGTTCGTGAAGACGAAAGATAACGTTGTATATACAATGGATTTTTACGGAGATATCTATAATAATTATCCAGGCTCACTAACGAAACTATATATTTTTGAAAAGATCACACTTTCTGAAAATACTAAACTCCCTCTCTTTTGGAGCACGCACTGCATGTAGGATCAATCAAAATTTGAAATACTGATGGCGTCGCATAGTTTCAACACTTTCTCCAAGAGAACCAATCAACTCCTTGCATCCTACCGTCTGCTCATCAGTATAGGCCTACGTGACTGTGCCTTACTTCTATGATGTATATACACTACACACAATTCAGCTTCCTATTGTTGCGTTGCCAAGCTACTGTATTAACTGCACAAGTTCTTTACAAATGCATTTACCTGTTGGAATCCTTCACTACGTGGTTCTTCCATGAGTTCAAATAACTGTCTGTACTTCAGACAAATGCGATGTGAATAAAAGATGAATATTTTAACCCGACCAAGGAACTCCCTGATCTAGGCAGTAGTGACGCTAAAAGTCTTGTGAATCAAACCATATTCCTACATTTAATGAAATAGACAAAATAATCATAAGGACAATGTAACATGTTTTTTTCTCTTTAAGTTCATTTGAATTTGAAAATGGTTTCCTAAAATTAACTACAAACACTAATTGAAAATTCTTTAGCACAAATTCTTAAAAACTTTCCTTTTTCAAATATCGTCAAATGGATCCTGTTGTATATTATGTTGAATAATCGGTGTCCGTTTGGGCTTGCATATGATAAACACCGAAATCATAAATTGTCTTTGCGTCACGTGTGTCAATGAAATGAAACCATAATTACTTGGTAGGTAATTAATTAAATTTAACTGAAAATGCTATAACTGATTGTTTTTATTTATCCAATGACGAATACAGGTTTGTTGGAAACAGCAGGGACGTAGCCAGGGGAGGGGTAGCAGGGGAAGCGACTGCTTCCCCTTTCATTGTCGATAACGATATTTGTTTTTAGGCCACTGCACATCTGGCTGTCTTACAAAATATGAATGTTTATATTGTCCATCAGTTATGTTCGTCAAATGTATTACAATCCAGATATTGGAAAATAAACAAGAATCATCCTACTGGAAAAATTGTAAAAGAGCACCATGTTTGTCTTTCTGATATATTATGTAAAAGAACATGTAAAGAATTCAAACAGGAAACAAAATCTGCTGATAATATGATATCATATGATAATGATGAAACTGGCAAAACATTGCACCAGATCGCATCTAAGGACCTTCAATTGTTCAAAAATATCTCAAAGGGGAGGGGGACACCCCTTCCCTTATACCCCTCCCCATATCAATAGCAAAAAGTGCTCCCCCTTCCAAATTCCTGGCTACGTCGCTGGGAAACAGGCGACCATAAGGACGACGATGGTGACGACGATGGGGACGAGGCGACGATGGGGAAGGGGTTGAGGATGGATCGGTAGTTTAGATTTGGTTTCCGTGTCCAGAATCTTTTATGGGTTACGTTTCTTAAAAAAAAACTAAATTTTAAGAACCATATTAACATTGCCACTGGGAGAGAATGGAGGAATCGTATTCACCTTAAGTGGTTATAAATGTCTGCCTCCCCATATCCTAATCCAAATTTATGACACCAAATTAATTAAGCCTGTTATTACTTACAGTAGTATTTGCCTTTCAAGCAGCACTAAATATCAATTCTCCAACTTACACATTATTCATAACAAAACCATTAGAAATTGTCTAAATATCTCTCGATCTTTCAACTAAGAAGTTACTACAGTGCCTGTGAGTAAAACTCCGGTAGTAAAGTTTACCTCTGGGGAACAGCTTCCGCAACAGGAATAATTCTTTTTTTCGTGGTTAGTTTCTCATGGGAGGTTAGTTTTGTCAGTGTTGCTGGGGAGTACCCCAGTGAACCCAGATTCCCTTTGCTCTGGTTCGTTCTTTTCTATTGTACGTCATTAACTCACAATACATATACTGTGTTCGTCACATTCTTGCAGCTGGTGATATACCAGCCTACATTGTCTCCTAACATCACAAAAACGGTGAGTACATGGCAATTTCAACTTAATGCGAGGGTTTACACTTAGGACATTTTGGTGGAATGTTACAATTTGAAACTAAACTCCATTTACAAATCAAACAGAGAATTTGGATATAGTTTTCAGACAATGCCGACGTCCATATCCCAAGCTAGCTTTCATGCATTCTACAGCGCCGATTCTGAGCCTTGGTAATGGTATGCAGGTGAGTCGTGGCTCATTCCTCATAGGAGCTTCTGGGTCGTGGTCCTAAACGTCAACGGACCACTGCATAGTACAGAACCGTATGGGTATCAAATGTAGATAATATAGCCACTTACGTATAGGAGAAACCATCCACAAGCGTATATTACTTCGTTGAATAGAGATGTGTAGTTTCCCTGACTAGGAAATTTCGAAAGAAGAATATAAACCAAGGATCATCTCTCCCTTCTCCTCCTGCCATCCTACACTTCCCCCCTTCTCCTTTCCTCATCCTCCCCTCTCCCCATTCTCCTCCTCTCCCTCATCCTTCCTTGCAGAGGCAACTACGAGCTTCCAAATATTGTAGGACAACAGATGTAAACATTCAGATCATAACAATGTCCTTATTTATATATTAAACATCTTCCTGGTAGGTAACATAGTTTGCATTTCTTATTGTTACTCTTCTACTTTTTAGAATAGGATTTTTAGGTGTCATAGATTCTGTTAGTTTAGCTTTCCAATACATATGCATATGCTATATATGCCTGAAAATACAAATCATTAGCAGTTTTTTACTCCACATTTCACAATCGTGTGCAGTGTGTACAACTATGCCTACAAGACAGACTATAAATGCTTAGAGTTAATGAAAAAAACAACAAAGAATAAACAAATATATATCAAATGAAGTATTTATGCAAAAGATCGAACTTCAAGCGATTAAATAAAGTTTTACGAAAAAAAGTTATACACGGGAGGCCTCAAATTTGTCGGCCCGACAGTTAACATTACTGCTAATCCAATTCGTGCTGTACGATCATTGAAAATTAAAATAAACAGAAAAGTTTCTGATCCTGTGCAGGAGCAAACAAACAACTTCGTTACACCATGTATATAAATTTGAAACTGTCATAAGTTGGAACAGTGAAATAAACTAGGCTATGGAAACTGATTGCATGTCCAGAGGTTCGGAACCAGTAAGGTCGTCATTCCACTGTAGGCTTTTGCCACCTGTTTCGAGCAATGCTGGTACTATTTTGGTGACATATTTTGCCTTACTCTAGAGATCAATATATGTACATATATATAAGAAGAAACAGGACCACGTAAGGTAAATAATAGTTCCAGAAGAAAACACGAACATGGTGGTATCCAAAAGAGAATTAAGATAGAGTCACACACACAGATTGGTTGGCATGGTGAAGAAAGGCCGGAACGGAAAAGGTGGGTTTTTGTTAGTGCTATAGGCAGACATAGTTGTTTTACGTGGCGTGACGTACAGGTTGGTGCCACTGGGAGAAGAGACCGAGCCACTCATTGCAAACTAATTTATATGACATTCGGTGAGGTTACTCGACCATAACTTAGAACTGCACTGATAGTGCCCTACGTTTACAAATTAGCATAATAATACATAACCATTTAAGACGTACATAACAGCAATTAGGGTAGCAAACCTTTAAAGTAACATGCTGCATCATAACAATATGCAAATATGCATATATGTGTGTGGGGGGGGGGGGGGCGTGTGTGTAAGAATAAGGTTAGTTTCAAATGAAGTAAGTAAGAAACAAGAAGCACACGGTAAGGGATATACATTTAGGATAAATTTCTACTCCTTTGTTTTCCTTCGGTGCTGCTTCCGTTGGAGAAAAATATTCCTCGTTCCTCACATTGCATTTATCTGTAGCACACACAGTTAATCGCCCAACCTGAGGAGGATCGGATAAATTGAGTTCGTAAAGTTCTTGTATTTCAGATAATTCAGGCTGGTCTAATTTTCGGTCATCTCCGTATACTTCCGAGAGAAAATCGCCACAGTCTCGCATAATAAAATAAGACATTGATACAGCTGCTGCGAAGAGGAAATGAGGAAATGAAGAAACAAGAAATAGAGATTAAACATTCCGTTTGTCATACCTCCCTCGCATAAAGAAGAACGTGTTATATGTGTGCGTGTGTGTGGGCGTGTGAGCACTTTGTTTTGTTTTCTGGCTTAAGGACGTGAACAAAGGAATTCCAAGTTCTCAGACGTTATTTGAAATGAATTTAGCACGTCCACAGAATGATTCTATTGTTAATGTGTATTATTAAGGTACATGGAAAAAATGATATTGTTTGGGATCTATTGTTAGGTTAGGTTCGATTGTTAGGTTCTATTGTTAGATTTAGATTCTATTGTTAAGGTGTTTTGTTAAGGTACATCGAATAAATATAATTGGATCCTCAGTATGTAGGGTGTGTCTGTTTGTGTGGAGAGGAGGAGGGGGGGGGGGGGGGAGGCATAAAGTAAAACCTTCAGTTCAACTCAATTGGTGACGAGACGATTGGAAAGTAAAACTTTCATTACCATTAGCTTACCTGTGTTTCCTTGTACGGTTATACATTTCGAGAAACAAGAGACGGTCTGAAGTCTGCTCCTATCACCGGTCGTGCAGGGATCTTCATCTGCTGCCCCCTCCATGGAGTGTTGGCATTGGATACACTGTAAATCTCCTATACGGGATAGCATGTCACAACAAATTTGTTATTTTCATTACAGCGATTGTTGGGAGGGGAGGAAATTCAAAGGGATATTATACATAAGGTATATGTTGCTATTGCACCCATTGACAGTCGACAAAGTACATAGTATTAGTTACATGTGTGTGGTATGCACCGAATCGTTTGCGGAGACATGCATGATGAGGAGAACCATACAATATACAGGGTTCTCCTTTGACTTTGTATACAAGTGGTGTGGACAAGGGGGCCGGACAGAATAGCAATCTCATTATGACTAAACATATAGTATTGTGCAGGGTAGGCTAACATAGTGATTAGGCCTAGGGTCTTAAGGGTCCACACACGCCATTTAGTGCAACCATTATGGCCGGCTCTTTTTCCGTCGCGAACAGTAGCAAAAATATTTCATGAGCCGAATTTATCCTGCAGAAGGCTCATTCAGAAATATTGTAATAACCGTATTATTATAACAGTACACAAATGCTTTAATTTTCTGCTGTAATTACTACAAATGATTTTTAGATAAATTTTATTTGTAGATGTCAACCCTATTTCAATGTTCTCTTTACTTTAAAATGAAACCATGTACTTGGTGTTATTTGATTACATAATGCTTAAGGTTCACAATGTTGTATAAATATATAATCATGTTAAAAATTAACACTGCGACAGCCAACTCTCCGGGGCTAATTGTCACCCGTCCGGCCTATTTTTGAAGTCTCCACAAATTCAGTCCCCCTTTCGTGAGCGTATGAAGTTTTGTTTTGTTCTTTTTCGATGGGCGGAAGCCTTGATTGGATCCATCCTTGCCCATACCCAGCCATAATACTTGATTCCTAAATGACAACAGCCTCTGACCACAACCCCATGCATCTCGCGAAGTTTCAGACCAGGAATGACGAAGCTTCCTGGCATGGATGAAACTACATGTCAAAGGTCAAATTTCAACGTATTGTATGGGAAACTCACAGTAAACCAACCAATCATGAAGACGAATCAGTAAAGATGGCGGGACAAGGATGCCGGAAGGAGTGTCATATTAAATGGGCCAAGATTCTGATGAATTCCAGGACGGTCCTTTGGAAGTGACCAGATGATCCGTCAGAGATCTTTGTCCTGGGGAGGGTAGGATAGGGGGAGGAGTATAAGTGGATCCAGTCTTTCCCTTTCCTCTGAGAGAAATTTTGGTACGATTTTGGGTGTATTAAGGCTGCTCCACAAAAACGGTGCTATATTTTCCAATTTTATGTAAATTTATGTTCACGATTTTCCAGCGTTATGGTGTGTCTTTGATCGACCATATACTAGCCTGTAAATACCTAATACTTACCTTCTTGTACATCCACCTGTATGGTAAGTTCTTCGGACTCAACATAACTTCGCAATACAGCTTTGCATTCGTAAGTCCCTGCATCTTCGTGAGAAGCTCTCTTGATAACGAGGTTTGTTCCATTGATGTATTTTTCACCTGTTGTTTTTAACAACGTTTTATATAATTAGTATTATAACATTAATAATAATAATTTATTCTTGTATAGCGCTTTACATCAAAGAATGATCTCAAAGCACTTCACAAAATCGCATAAAATATTACAACTTAAAATTTTTACAGCTTAAAAAATAATACAGCCTAAAAATATTGCATCCTAAAAATTA
>KN882523.1:73178-99611 GCA_000934455.1 Apostichopus parvimensis
CACCAAATTGCATCTGAGGCCACCTGGAAATGCAAAAAAAAATCCAAAGGGGAGGGGGACACCCCCTCCCCTTGGGATACATACTTGTACCATTCAGTGAGTTGGAAGACACCCCACCCCCACCCACCCCACCCACCCCACCCGCTCCCTCCTGCATCATTGCTTTGCTATACCAAGGCATCATAATCATATTAAAATATATCTAAATTCCCTTCCACCATCGAACTAAGGTTTATACTGCAGGTTATGGGTACTCCACATGATAGGCAAATTACATTAATTCGCGTAATTAATCCATCACTGACAAAAAGATGTTCCAACAGTTCCATACATATTTACTGTGATGACCTTTGTTCTATTTGCAAACGATTGAACTTTGTGATTATCAATGTAGCGGGGTTTTTTTCTTCAATTTTTTTCCCGGGTAGCCGATAGCTATACGGTGTTTCTTTATGGGTCGTGATTGTATTTGATATTACACGTTTGTGGTGACTTCGAACAGTTTATGACACGAACCGCGTTAAATGTCTGAAATTCGGCGATTTCTGGTACAGTTCTGTTTTTTTGTGTCAATATAGAGTGTAAGCACTGTTACGTAACTGTAGCACCCGTTATCTTGGATTGAATGGACCTGCACACCATTGTATATACACCGATAAAATATCACTAAACTGTGTGATGTAATTATATCCAGACGTGTTATAAACAGCTGACTGAGAGTTCTCATGTACACTTAAACGACGAAATAAAGAGTATACCGCTTACCAATCTACAATAATTTCAACTTAATCATCGCTTAATAAAATGGCAGTGAATCAGTACGTCGGATCCTGGACCCATGAAAAGAGTGAGGGACTCGATGAGTTCTTGAAAGCCATGGGTGTCGGATCGATAAAGAGGAAAATGGCGACAACTGTGAATCCTTCATTTAGAGTTGAATTGGACGGTAATAAATTTGTAATTCATCAAAAACTCCTCATGAAGGCTAAAAGGACTGTTTTCGAATTCGATGTCGAAAGGACCGACCAAAACCCATTGGACGGAAAAGATGTACAGGTTACTGAGACTATGGACGGAGAACATTGGAATACCAAGTAAGTTCATTCGGGGGAATCAATACATATATGCGGAAGGATCAGGTCTCTTGGGAAATTCATAACAGGGCGTGACACTTGTTTTTAGCCGAAAGGTTTCTTGAAATCATTGTAATTTTCCATTTTACAAATCGGCAAAAGTGGAAGTGTACTATGCATGCATGGGAGGCGGGGCGGTGAGGAATGCTAAATTATTGGCAATGTGAATTTGTTCAGCCCTCATCTGGTTCGAGTGTCATCTCCCCCCGACCCCCCCCCCCCCCACCCCCGCCCCTCCCTATTATCTCGCTACTACTTTTTTATATATAGCGTAGGAAAGAAGGGCAGATTGGCATATATCGATAAAACGATCGTTTTCAACAACATAATATTATATTTTTTGGAGAGAATTATCTCGTTGTATTTCCACCGAAACGTCTCCCGTATAAAACGGTTGAAAGGGTGAATAACACATCGAGAAACACAAACCTCTTTAAATAACACTAAAACAAATGTCAACATTCGTGCGGTATATGCTACCGCGACGTGCAGTTTATATAGGCTAGGTCGGGAAGGAACAGGTATGCATGTAAGCATTGGGCGGAACGGAAGATTTGGTTGTGTCCGTGACATATTGTTATATAAATAATAATCAGCTGTTTTGCCCATTGAAGAGAAGAATAAAATCTTCATAGCATTTTGCAGATCATTTCATGAATAGGCCTAATTAATTAATGACTTGACATTTCCTTATTAATATGCTGATGAGATGTTCTCTTTCCTTCAGGTGCTCAAATGGTGTTACTATGACAAGATCCATAGTGAACGGAAAGCTCATCCTCAAACAAACCTTTGAAGGAGTCACGTTTCAGAGAACATTTGTGAAAGCGAAGTAGAGGGACCAGCGGAAAATTCACAGGAATATAGTTTACTATCCGGTGGCAGAAATTTGTTTATGCTATACATTTAAGCTTGATTTGGTTTCTTGCCATGAGAACTTGTTTCTTCTTCTTCTGGTTAATACAGTTTGGCATATCTTAATGACAACTGCATAGCTTTAAGAATGATGATAAGGAACTCCACACCAGTGACGTCACATCATGACTATTCATTGCGAACATAAGGTTACCAGCCAGTTGGGACAATTTCCTAATGTTATAATACCTCTCTAAACTGTACACCAATATCATGCTCTCAAAGCACTGGTGATGACAGTACAAACAGTTCCTAACCTTGATCTGATAGAAACATGATATTCATACTGCTCGTACTGATAATACGAGTGCTCTGAAGTGGGACATGACACTACATTATAGAAAAAATTGTCCCAACTGCAGGGTGAGGTAACAGTTAATACAAAATGTTGCTATATTGTGACTTAAGCCTGCACCGTGTCGAGGCATTTAGGGAAAACCAAATAGAGTATTCTAAATGAAGCGGAGGGATCGGGTGGGCTGCCGTAGGGTGGAATGAGGTAGGGTGAAGAGAGGGGGTGTGGGTTGAGCTGGACTTGGTTGGCTAGTGGCAATTAAATGAAGAATCTGAATAAATTTATAACGGATAACATTTTCATAGAATTATTTTCCTATTTGCCATTTTTAAACTGTAAACATCATTCCTAACTTTTCTCCCAGTGTTCATTTTACACTTTTATTTAATTTCATTTGTTATGATCATGTTTTCCTTTGAACACTAAAAGGGAACGGAAATGGTCACGACTACCCTAATTATCTGAAAGCCGTTGTCATTTTTTTATTTCATTTTCAGAGTCAATTTGTCGTAATTTGCCTATTGTAATTCATATATCATTACGACTCTTTCTGTTTTTAACAACAAAACAGAGCAACAACTGCGGTTTGCGTTGAATTTCTTACATGTGTTGTGGTCACTATATGTAATCAACCGTTACATAACATGACCGTTAGACCCATAAGGTAATTGTTAATATAATCTGAAGCTCATATGTAGGCTACCAAACTCGCACAAGGAGCAATGAATGTAGGCAAACTTTGTAAATGATAAAAGTAAAACACAAATTCTACATATAAATACATATATCGCTGGTTAAAACATATTTAACGGTCGTGTCTACAGTGATCTCAGATTGCTGGATACTCAAATATGTGTACAAATACCACATGCATGGATTGGTAGGAGTAAAGAAAGTTATACACCCAACGCAAAATGCAGCTGCTAATGTATGCCTCTCATGATGGCTACCGGGCATGAAGACCTTTAATCGTATGACATATTGAGGGGGAAGGGGAGGGGGAAGGGGAGGGGGTAACGATGGGTCACAATATTGCACCACAACCCGAACATATGAGATCAAGTATATAGAAAGGACTGCCCCCCCCCCACCCCGTCCTCCGCTATCAGGAATTTGCCAATCATATAACAAATTAACAATAAATTGGAACGAGAGACAATCTACCTGGCCACCAGAAGCGGATCCAGGATTCCTCAGAATAGCGGGTCCGGAAGTCAAGTATCAGTATATACCGAACTAGCAGTGGAACTAAAAAAACATCGGGAAGATTTACAAATGCCTTCACGCGTATAGAATGCATACATGTTCCAGTTTCTACCTTGATTGGTGCAAAAATATGTTTGCAGCTAAGCTTTATTGTGAAACAACTTTCAAAAAGGGTTGGGGGGGGGGGGTTCTGGGTCGCCTGCGCCCTCTCCATGGCTCCACCCCTGTATGTTTATTGATGAGATACAATGGATGTCGGATCCTCCTCCCAATGCAAGGTAGATCTTGAAGTTTCGCAGAAACTGCACGTTATGTTAACATGTTCACATGTGATGTTCTATTCCATCTTCAGTATATTCCACTTCAAAGAGTATAAGTCAGTACATGAATAAGCTATAATGGAAAGCTATAAAATTTAAAGGATTACAAACAACTCATTTCCCAAAATTCCGTAATAGTTTTTATTCAGAACTGATTGAAGGAATTGTACAAGTCTTTGAAAAACGCAAACACCTCTTTTTAGTAATTTAGTAATAAAGTATACGTAATGCTTCTATAGACCCTGTTCTAGCAACTTAATATAACTCACCCCACGACTGGTGAAAGGTGGATGCTGTAACCCCACCCCCCACTCCTTCCCATCTCAATAAAAAAAACTCCCTGGAATAAGTATCTGGCAAGTAATGATTGACCACATCACTGAGAGTTGTGATTACTATTTCCAGTTTCATGGAGTTTTGAGTATAAATGATAAACTATATACCAATGAAGTATTTGTTCCGTTATATACATTTTTATATAGAGCCCTTCAAATAACTGAGAGGTTTATGGGTACAAGGCTTTGCCTGTCCTTTCTCCCTCGCCTAACATTTTGGTCGCTATAGCTACATTAATTAACCCTCATCAATTAATTAACCCTCATTAATTAACCCTTAACAGTGGAACAATTTGAGAATGAAGACAAACGACTATTCTATAGTTGACGTTGAATAGTTGAAAATATTACATTGTGAATATGTGTAAATCAAATGTAAAAATTCTACAATAAGTTAGAAGATTTTACGAGCAAAAGAGACCCGTGATATAAGTAAAAAAGGAATACAGAGATATATTTCAGCTATTACATATAAGTAAAATCAGAGTAAAATAGTTCTTCAAATTTGTAAAAAAGATATCATCATTTTATAATTAAATATTAGCAAGACATTGATTAAGTTAAAACGATGTCGGACGACCTAGTCTTTCAATAGGAGGTCAAAGAGTGTAAATAGCCTTTCTGATACTACCTCAAGGGATGACTTTAAGCAGCATTTTAGTTTTTTTATGGGATCATATAAACTATATGTAGCTATCTAAAGTATTTTGATATGATCACTGATTTCATGGTGAAACATAATACCCCACCCAACCTCCCACCTTAATTACGTATATATGAAAGACCAACACAGCCCACCCCTAGGACTGACAAGAAGGGATGTGGCGGATGCTACAGGCCCATGTGATCATGCTCCCCAGTGTGGAGCCCAGGAAAAACATGGCGGCCGGGGGAAATTTCCATGGGATAAAGAATAGTGAATTATCAGTTTCATTTTATTGTTATGGGGCATATGCCTATAAGGACGATTTCAAAATGGAGACCCGGGGACGTAACTGTCCCCGGGACCCGAACTACTGTACTACATGACACCTATATTCACCTATGTTAACATTCCTACACCTCAAGTGCTGCCACCATTCCTCATATAAATCTCCCATCATTGAGATAAATGTGATGGTATAATGTGTTTACATGAATTAAGTATAATCAGGAGGACTTTACTATAATTTACTAATAGTGATTACAGTGATGCCTGAGTTATTTTTTCTTAAAGTACCGTGTAGTGGATACCCCTTTAACCGAATTCGTCATTAGTAGACAATCCTCTTTCAGTGACCTGGTTGTGCTGGGTAGATTCTCATTATCGACTGGTTCTACCACCAAGACATCGCCATCCCAATATCCTTTCTTCTTCTCCATCTTGCCTGTCATTATATTCTTCATCTCATACTCATCACCGGGAACGAAGCTGTCGACCAGATCGCCTTTAGGCGTACTTAAATGTGGAACGAGAGAGAAAGATGTAGATGTCTATATAGCAAACAAATAAGAGCAGGTGGGGACATATGAGAGCGGGGGGGGGGGGTATGAGACGGGGTTGTTGTTAGCAGTTCTATCTATGAATTTAAAACATATTTGACAGTGCAGAAAGATCTCCATCCTCATTCGTGTTTTTGTCGTGCTCTGTAAACAAGCAGAAGTAAGTTAGACATACATATGGATGTAATAATCGCATACTAATAACTATGAGACATCTGTCGTAAACACTATTTCATCAATATAACAAACTTCTATGAATAATATTTTAATGTCAGTTATATTGGCCAACTTGAGTCCCTACCGAAAAAGTTGTCTTTGATATTAAATATAATTATTGACGTGCATGCTTAATTCACTGTTATCTTTTAGAGAAACTTATACAATTTATAACTGATAATATCGACTTGCTATTGACAATTCTTAATTTTGTAGCAATTTTTAACAAATCAAACGTACATTGGGTCATGGATAGTTTCAGACCTGACGAGAAGGGGCAGGAGGGGGGATGGAAGGAACCAGGGGATACATACCATAGGCTGATGGTCAATTGAGGGCAGGTATATACTAATTGTCCTTTGGTACCGTTCTGTCTCTCGACGTCTCTGAATATTATCGATTTACTGTTGCTTAATCTCAATAACTGTTACTGTTACTGTTGCTTAATCTCAATTACTGTTACTGTTGCTTAATCTCAATTTTAGTCGTCAACTAGTCTATAGTAATTTATAAAATGTTAGTTTCGATTTTTACCTTTACCTCAACTCAATCTTGTCGCCATCTTTAGATAAACCTAGATGAATTTAATTCCCCATATTGCTAATACCAGGTAATCTCAATGATAATATGGTACTTACTGTGTTCTGATCTCAATCTTGTCTCCTTCTGTCGTGATATCTATCGACACAGTTGCCTTAGCAATTATCTTCCTCACAAACCAATTTAAGCCCACAGCCTGAAGATATTTATCGAAATTCTCATCATTTCGCTCAAGAACCCAGTGTCCAGTTAAATCAGGTTTCTCTGAACTGTCGGCCATCTCTTATCTGCAATTGTAGGCAAAGACTATAAACAATATTTCATCCTTATCAATAACATTTTTTTATATACTTGGTATACTATAGTATAGATAACATGCCGACGAGGGATCCAACGTAACGTAACATGCCTTCATATATATAGCTAGAAATATAGGTGCAGAAAGGTAGGGTAAGGGAACAGTGGTAATATAATAGTAGTAATAATAATCATAACAACAACAACGATAATAACAACAATAATAAGAATAAATCATATATTAATAATAATAATAACAACAATAATAATAATTAAAATATTAATAATAATAAAAATATTAATAATAAAAATAATAACAACAACAATCATAATAAAAATATTAATAATAATAATAATAATAAAAATAATAACGACAACAATAATAATAATTATAATAATAATAATTATAATAATTGGTGTTGCACTTCTTTCTTCCAACTAATGAACCTAATGTTATCTTTGACTTGACTTTATACTAACATGCTAAACCGATTTCATAGGTAGAAAGATAAAAAATATGTTATTGATTCTCATGCCACCTCCTCCTTCCCCTGTGTTAACCTCAACAGTCTATAATCAGAACACGCAGAATTTTAGAACTTTATTTTTAGGGTAAGAGGGGAGGTGAGGCGTTCGCTTGGGGAAATTATATTGCTAGATATTAAACAAAAGTTTGGCCCCTGAAATTGCTTATTGCAGATTTCTTGACTTTTGTAGGTTTTTTGTAGCCATAGGGGAGGGGTGGAGGAGAGGTGGTGATCAGAGGAGGGGGAGGGGAGGGTTAACTTATCAGAGAGAAACAAATCTCATGCAGTTTAAAAGATTACAAACAGGCAAGTGTTTCAAGTTATTTGCATTTATTTCGAACTCCTATTATCTATCAGAATTAAGTAAGAAGAATATCATGCATATAATGGAAACATTAATTAATTTCGATGCATCTACATAGAATGAATGAACATGTAGAAGATAAAGACAGATTGCTACAAAAGTAGTATTTTACATTATAGAGGTATGGATGAGGTAACTGCTAACGTACACCAGGGAGTTGTCTGAGAGTAAAGTGTGTAATAAATACTACTGCAGTTGCATCATATTCTGAAGGGGACACCACGATCACTATCGAAGTATTCCCGACAGTGATCGGAATTCACCCAAACATATAAGAGCACAACTGTACAGATTTGTCCGAGTATTCAAAAACACATGTTTGATGTGAGATTTTACGACATCATTGCGAAAGTTACCAGCACGACGGAACTGATACAATTAGTTTAAATGGGTAATGAGCAGGGGTGGATCCAGGGTTATACAATTAGATTAAATGGGTAATGAGCAGGGTGGATCCAGGGTTATACAATTAGTTTAAATGGGTAATGAGCAGAGTTGGAAACAGGGTTTTATAAAGAGGCCCTGCGGTTGTTGTAGCCGATTGCATACGGGTGGGGGGGGTGGGGTCTGGGAGCATCCTCCCCCATGTCTAACTTCTGGACTTCTGAGTTTTGTTTGAGGAAGAAAAGAGGGTTGGGGGGGGGGTTGTTAAACCTTCACCCTCTGGAGCAGCTCCTGATGTCTGCTCTTCCATCTCTAGCAACTTCATGGTAATACAAAACTTGACATTTAATGGAAAATTATGACTTCGACCCTTGAACACAAAACTCAAAATGTTCTCTCTTGTTATGCAAACAAGAACTTACTTGTTTCAGAGAAACTGTAAGTAGCAATTAATGGAATAAATCAATATCTTATTTAGCTTAGCGCTGGAATGAACCTAGTATGGATCTTAGTATGAATGAACGTGTAAAATGAGTCAAATGTATAACAAATATAACGGAATATTCATTTGTACCAGGCCACCTCTGATCACATGAGTACTGAATATGCATAGATCACTTAATGGTTAATCAACATTATAAATTTCCACTAGAGTACTGAATATGCATTGGTCACTTCCAAACTAATCAGTATTATAGTATTTAATAGACCATTGAATATGCACTGATCACTTTATGACTATTCAACATTACAGTGTCCTGTCTCTACTCAGGTACTGAATATGCATTGACAGCTTTTTCATTAAAAACATTTATAGTATAGTGTCTTCTAAATATTTAATAGCATAGTGGCTTTTATACAATATAAAATGTACAAACACAGCCATCTGACCATGGAAAACCAAACAGTAACATCTCTCATCATTTCTTCACTGACAATGTATTATGTAACAGTTCGCTGCTAATAACTTTTAATTATTAATTAAATACTAAAACTGTATAAAACAATGAACATTGCAATCATAATTGTTCTTTAAGACAACAGCATTCCGTTAACAGGATGTTGACTTGATTTTCCCTAAAATTCTATTCCTTGACATTAAACAGATTTATCAAAAAAGATTAAAATAAATTTCTCTTTTCTTCCATGATCAATGAGAATCGAATAATACCCAGTAACAGGTACGGTAATAGTCAAACATTGATTAAATAATATGGACCAAGATAAATTGTTCAAAATTGATCATGTTCAATAATTATATCATGAAAACTGATTTCAATTGTTCAATTTCCCTTGAACAGTTGTCTGACATAGATATTGCATAATTTGTAAAAATCAAGGCTTGTTACAGCTTGAAAACTTTAGACAAAATTACTGGCCAAATTAATTGGAAATCAGAGATTGGATAAACTATTAAGAACCTATTAGAAACATACAAAACAAATGACAGTATCAAACACGAACAAAGTCTGTATTCTCAATAAAAACATAAATTTTACAAAACATGGAAAATCTTTGTTTTTTTGGTCACTGAAAGTACTCAAAGTGCATTAACACTCTAGTCTCTAATTTTGTCATATAGAATTGAGTTTGAATTGAATTTGAGTTTATTGTCCACAATCGGAATACGGCTTACACAGGTCGTAAAGGAAAAAAAGAAAAGAAAAGATAAAAAGAAAAGGAATAGTATAAGTATCAATAGACTGCGATACACATACAGTAATACAAACACATATACAGCAAGTCCTACAAATGAATTAAATATATGGATAGAGTTAGGCACAAATGAGTATCTGACATCTATAGACATCTATGAAGGTTTATGGCAGACATCATGTTTACTTGCTAACTACTGTAACACCTTACAAAGCAATGCAGGAAAGCAGGTATGTCACCAGAGAGTGAAATCGACTAAGGATTCCCACTTTCACTGTTAAGAGAAAGAAGCTTTTAAAATTATTGAGATGTGCAAAATATCAGCTGCAGGCAAAATATGAAAGAATAAGTTTAAGACAAAATAACTATATTAATGGTACATGTTCAACCAAACTTTCTACCCCCCCCCCCTCTCCCTGCCAAGGCTAAATTTAAATGCCACTTTTAAGGTTATTGAGAAAACTATTCTATAAAATTGAAGGCTCATCAGCCAAAATGGCTGGATTATCAAGGCTAGCAATAAGATGTTTCTAGATTTGGGTAGGGTATGAAAAACTGCACACTAAAAGGAGATAGAAAACTGAAAAAAAAGTAGTGCTCTCTAACATGCTAAATAGTTGAATAATGGTCAAGAATGTTCAAGTGTGGTCAAAGTTCGACATTCATTTAGTTACTTTAACAATATAGGCAATTACGCATAATAGTTGGAGTTTATAAAATTGTAAATTTAAATATATCTCAATTCTTTGGTTTGCTGTTTATTTCTATGGTTAAGAAATTCACTCATATTCTACATATATCTAAGAATATAAAGAAAGAATATTTTAGTTAAAAAATGAAATGAGTTATCAATATTAAAGTACTACTTTTAAAACCATGTTTTTCTGTTTTGAATTTGTGCAATGGCTAGTGTCTAAGTCTACAAAACTATAACTTGTCATCTAATAAACTCTTCCATCATCTCCAAATTCTTTTGGATTTTATTTGGTTTTGACAAACGTACGTGTGCAAGTGACTCCTTTAAACGTCTGCTTGACAACTAACTTTCCGTCCACGATCGACTTGGTAATCTCGACACCAGTACCCGTTCTGGGAAAAAAATGTAAGACATCTGAAGTCAATTTCACACCATTTATAAATTTGTTGTAAATTCATATGAATATCCTTATATTTGTTGGATTGGAGTAAAAGATAAAATATCATGAATTCCCTCCCCCCCCCCCCCCCCCCCCCAACGGGCCCTCCATCACATGAACACATAACTCCCCCACTAATGTTTACATGGAAATATACACCAAGGTAGATATTAATGTTAGAGTACTGTATCTTAACTGTATATAAAGCAAAACTATTGGAATTATTGATAGTAGCAAATACTATTTCTCACAGAGAAGGGACCATTCAAAGGGGATGATTTAACCTTCAAACAATTAGATTTGACAATATAATTTTACAAGATAACTTCTAGATCTCCTGTTAAGCAAAAAAAAAGCTTAAATATGTTCCCTTCTCTATTTAATGTTGCACTTCAAAGCACTTTTATTGACATTAGTAAAACTTCCAAACTTTCATTTGGGGAAGGGGTGGGGGTGGGTTGAGGTACTTCAAAGGTTACTGCAAGTTGAAGTTATTGCTTTTGGTAATTGTCAAAGCCCATGATCATCTCATAAATGTTCAAGTTCCTTTTTTTTTATATTCTGACACAACTAATTGCATTGAAGCAAAACAGGAAAATTTTTTTACATCACAACATGTTTAGGAGTTTTTTCCTTTAAGTTTTGAAACTTTGAAATGGGCCATTGTAGCAAACTTTGTCTCACTATAAATCCCTTTCATTTATATACCTAGGTACCTACACTGTGTTCCAAACGTCTCCGTCCAGGGTGTCTGTAACACGCACATCTTTACCATCAATGGGGTTCTTTTCTATCCTCTCGACACCAAACTCGACCATCGATATCTGTGTCATTACAACCGATTGCCGGATAAACTTGACCTTCTCTCCGTCTGCTTCAAAGATGAAAGTCGGGCTTGTGGACTTGGCGAGGTTCCTCTTCACAAATCCAACATTCATGGCCTTTAGGAATTCATCCAAACCTTCGCTCTTTTCGTGTTTCCATTCACCAAGAAACTGTTTAACTGCCATGGTATCTATTGATAAAATGAAAAAAAAGGAAAAGAGATTCTATGAAGGCAAAAGTTTGATGGCTTAGAATCATTCTGGTGTCAAAATACCAGATTAAATGTTATTACCACAAAAAACAGATTCCAGAAATGAAGACTCATCTGTAAATGAGGTCTAAAGACTTTTCTTCTGAAATAAGCTTGGCTGCCAGTGACTTGGTAGATCTATACTGTATCTTACATTGAGGTCGAAAGTCAAATGGATTTTGTTGAGAGTTTACTTAATACTTGGATGAAAAAAAAGTTTGAAATATGACCATCCTGGTAGACATAGTTCCCTATAAATATACAATAGGTTGGTTTTTATTGCTTGCTTCTCCAATCATCTCATCCCATTTAACAAATCCAATGATATAAACCACAGCAGCAGTGCATTATAGTTCCTTCTTCTCATCAACTATTCCTCCCAATGTGAATTTACAAAATTCCACATCTCACCTGAACTCAATTCAAATTCAACTGAACTTTAACCATCACCCAGTTGTGCTTATAAATTTGAATTGTTGGCTATGTGACTGTATATTTGTAGTATGTACCTAAACTAAATGAAATTAAGACGATCCAAGAAATGAAAATATTTATAGTTCAGAAGAAGAAGAAATGGAATAATCTCGATGTCAATCGTTGTATTACAAATTTCAGTGTCTGCAACATTAAGTCAATACAATTTGTAATACGCAATATTGTCACAGGAAAAGACAATTTGATAAAATTGAGTAGCCAATTTTGAATTTGTGACACCAGCAAATTATGTAAGGTTCTCTTTAACAGTTTCTCCTTTTAGGTAAACAGGCATGATCAGTCGATCAAAGATTTTTTGTGAGACAATATCAATGACACAGACTGTTAATTTTTAATTTATGTTACATATCGCTCTCAAATAATGAAATTGATGTGTGCTGCTTCATTAAAATGTTCAAGTCTAACAATTGTTGAAGAATAGATATACCAGACCCAGAAACAGGATACATAATGCTTAAGTGATGACAAAGGGGTGAGCAAAAGGCACCTTAATGGTCAGATCAGGAGGGTGGAGGTGGGGGGGGGGGGGGAGAGTGTGTTGGAAACTACAATGTTACTTTCTGCAACGTAGCTGATCTTTGTGTCATACAGTACGTAATATATTTACATGAATGGCACCTTAATGGTCAGATCAGGAGGGTAAGAGGGGGGGATAAGTGTGTTGTAACTTGGAAACTACAATGTTACTCTCTGCAATGTAGCTGATCTTTGTGAGATACAGTATGTAATATGATAACATGAATGCCATATATGTACGTTACTATTCACAGTAGACACACCGTTTAATGTATCACTTCAACAGTACAGTAGTTTGCTTTACTCAATGTGTGGTTCGTAAATACTGATATTAAGGCTATAAATGCATTTACTGTATAATAAGTGTACAATTTTTCAAGAAAATATGCAACAGTGCCAGTCAGTTTGTAATAGTATGTTTATTCATAAAAAATTATAAATAATTAACTGTACTTATTATGAAAGATGTCACAGTCTGTTTTTTTTTGCAACAATTATTTTAATCAAGGTCAAAATGAAAGTAATGTACTTTGTAAATGGTGATTTCCAAGGAGCATGTGCATTTTGTTGATAAAAGCAACTTTTGCAACCAGTGTGATGACTGTCATTGATTGGTCAGTGTACATACAAATGCTGGAACAAGAAAATACAACATACACATACATCTAACTCACCATACGTATCATACCAAGGGTTCTAACAGACCACCAACATAACAGGTACTAGACTACTGGTACATACAGTACTTTTACCCAAATACATTGTACAGTTGCTAAAAATTGTCAAAACTAAACTATGAAAGAACTTCAAGGAACATCATTTCAGCATGTAGATGGGACTTTGTGACTCAATTTTAGTACCTTTAAGTATAAAGTGTGTTGATAGTAAGACTATTCGTGATGACTTTCATTTACATAGATGGCAGTATTTAACTGCACTAGTTTACAGGTTTAGGAGTGGGAAATCCCTTCGCAGGTCCCGACTGTGTCACAAATGAATGAGCATCCTTTCTGTAACATTACCTTGAGTCAGCAAATTGGAAATCAAATTTCAAAGGCAGATTCAAGTTTTCTTTGCCAAAAGGATAACTATCAAGTTTGATAATTGCTTCTGAATTCGGTCTTCTACAAAACATTTGTCCAAAAATTGACTACATTTTTTTCCTTTTTTTTCTACCATGATTCGATCTCACATGCAAATTTAATTTTCCACAGTAATATCTTCAAATGTACAGTAGTCTTGGCTCTGGTTTATAATCTGTATGGGAAAAACAAAACAATAAAGTGATGTTTCATCATTTAAGCTACGCAAGACGATACAAACATAATAGATGTATGTAGACTTATGTAAAACACTCACAAACATACTGTATCTGCAGAACATCGTAACAGAATACTGCAGTAATTAATTAATTGATATCTCAGACTTGATTACCATTTAGTTCAATAATTGAGAATGGACCTTACTATAATAATGTAGAGTGCAACTTACCTGTTAAATCTGTAGATGCTGCATTCGTTAGTCCAATGATATCCAACTGAAGAGCTTCAGCAAGTTACCCAATCACCTCAAGTCATTTGTTATTAGTAGTCTAATCACATCTCTCTGTTACAGTGCAGTTTGTTAAACACTGGTCACCGGTAAAGATGTTTGGACTGTACACTTCACCATTGAAGATATTGTATGGTATACAGTACATATGATTGCTGACTGAAACTGATATTATTCAGCCATTTTACTCATGTTCATAGCAACAATCAAATCCTAAAATTGCAGCTGATTCAATCTATCCCCCTCCCAAATTATTACTTACAGTATTGTCTGTAAATAAATCTGACCCAGTCACCAGCTCTCAAATATTTATTGATTAGAATCAATTTGGCAAAATGATCAATCAAAGTAACCGAACACACAGCTCTGCTCATGTGCATTTGCTTCGTTATTTTGGGGTATAATATTAAGATAATTAGGAGTAACTTCTGTATAGCAGCACACTCAATCCTGCAGCTAACCTACTACTATTTGAATTAATCTAATGACCACAATATTTATTACTTTTTATATAGTAAAAAAACTAACTCTCTAGGCAATTATTAGAACCTGATTCAACATAATAGAAACTGTATGTACACCATGGTATCCTCAGTGACTTTGTGACACTAGGAGGTATGGACAGGCAATTACATATCAAGCGAATTACACTTGCATCAAGGAGCTGCAACAGAGCTCTCTGCTTGCATTTACTAGGCAATATTTTGCCTTCAGGATCAAAGTAATTATAAACCAACAAAATAAATTTGATTAAATGAAAAAATAGCATAGCCATCATTTGTGGCTGAGTTTGACATTATTTATATATACGGTTCTTTCTATACCAAAGAACAGTTGAACTGAATAAGGTTTATCATTATGCTGTACATAGGCTTGGTTAGGCCTAAACTTTACTTAATACTGCACTGGGTGAAGGCCTGTTCATAGGGTATACAGTAATTATTGAAAACCCCATCCTTCAGAAGGTCGTCTCCCTTTCCGGTGGAGTCATAGAATCAGTTGTTTTACTTCTCCACTACAACTCCATCTCCAGAAAAAAATTCCCTACTGTGACTCCCAAACACCACCAAACAATATAATTGAATAATGTTCCCCACTGCAACTCCACCAAAAGAACAGATTACTGTATAAGAAAAAGAATAATAACGGTTTCTCCACTAACTTAGACTCGGATTCTAGCCATAAATATCCTGTTAGGAGTGTTGGGAAGATGTGTCATTCTCAGAAGGGTTTATGAAGTAATTCATCTTTTATATCACATCCACCCCCCTCCCACGATAGATAATGGGTTCTCCAATGTAACTCCGTCTGAAACCAGCCCCCTAATAGGAGAATAATAATGATTTTCCCACTGAGACTACTGGGCTTCTTTCACATTTGCCTTCAATGTGCTATCACCAAGTGTTACATTTTAATTGAGGTTGTGTGGAGAGCTCAGCCCCCCAAAAGAAGAATAATAATGATTTTCCCACTGAGACTACTCAGCTTCTTTCACAATTACCTTCCATGTGCTTTCATCAAGTGTTATACTTTAATAGAGGTTGTGTACAGTGCTCCTGTACAGATTAGACTCCGACTCCAGCCAAAAACATCCTGTTAGGAGTGTCGGGAAAATGTGTCATTCTCAGAAGGGTTTATGAAGTAATTCATCTTGAAAACCACACCCACCCCTTCCACGATTGATAATAAGTTTGCCAATGCAACTCTACATCCAGCTCGCCAAAAGGAGAATAATCAACAAGTTTTATATTTTGATAGATGTTGTCTGCAGAGCTTCTTCTGTACAGGTGATGATATACATGATTCCAAATGCTTACACCAGTAATGTATGCTATCTCTGTATCACAGAATATCCATATACCGTCCTGAGTATGAAAGTTGTTCTTACATGGTATGGTTGGACTGGAATTAGTTTGGAGATAAGTTCATTCATAAAATTGCTGTCTTATCACTCTGACTCACTGAGTCTGACTCCAAAACAAATGAAACAGAAAAGTGTGGGGTATTATATAATGACTCCTGTACTATGTATAACACAAACTAAGGCTAGCACATTTATAAACTAGCTCACCTGATGTTTACTTAGGCTACACCAATTGTGCTAACAGTAACACTAGCCTATGTACAGTAAATTTAGGTAGTAAGTTAGTCAAGCATAACGATTAACCTCCTTACCTAGGCTTTAGCCTTAGGTATAGTTTAGGCCTATGCTAGACTTGGCTTACTAATACTACTGTATATTAAGCCTATTAAGCCTATATCGGTTTAGGTTTATAATAAGGTTGTTCTATAATTTCAGTGACAATCTGAATGTAATACCCACCAGATTAAAAGAAACTTTCAATGGTTTAATTTCTCACCTTCGTTTCTGTATGTTTCTCGGGGAAGGTTGATGATTAGGCTATATTAAACCGCAGTGGTCGACTGTTTGGTAATCACTGTCTGCCACTGAAATAATGTGTTATTTACCAATTTTGCGAAAATTGCAGCTGATTGACCTCACAGAAGTATATCAACCACCTACTTCATCGATATACCTGATCGTTATCTTATATAATATTTCGAGGACGAAATGGTACTTTTCGACGGCGCTCGTTTGATTTTGAAATAGAAATCATAATTCAACTCAAAGTATGTAAACACCAAGCACGCCCTCCCTTTCCTGGATTTTTGTTGTTAAAGAGAGGTAAAAGATTAAAAGAATAGTCCGAAAAACGAGAAATGCGGTTTCGGGAAAGGTAAATTCGATCAGAGCTTGATTAGCATTTCAATTTTGTTTGGTTGGTTATTCTTCGGTTTAATGCGATTTTTCAATCATGATTATGCAACTTTTACAGGTGCCACGTGTACACTATACACGGTCATGTTAGTACTGTGCAACAATTTGGGGTAAAGTTCATGAATAGAATCAAATAAGGAGATGCATCCAGACGGCTCGTTATTGACACAGATCAGACTCGTGTGAGTAAATGAATGGTAAGTGTTAAATTAAAGCATTTAAACAAATATTTACGTGTTGACAATTAACAATCAAATATCATGCGACACAATGACATATATCAACAACAGAAACCTAAAGTTCTTGTAGTAAATTAGAAGTACAAACATTTACCCGCGGTAGAGAGCGGCCAGCCAGTGAACTGGGAAATAGTCCATGCATAACTTGACTGGATTAATATATTACTTAGCGTTTTCACCAGTTGATGTGGATGGGAAAGTTTGATTGGGGGGGGGGGGGGGGGGGGGGCTTGCAGGGGGTTAGCAACTCCTTGTATTTTGATTTCCATATTTTTCACTGGGGGGGGGGGTTGGGGAGCAGGGGGTCAATGGTTCACATGCCATTTCTGCAATTTCACCCATTACAATGCTCATATGTCAGCGAGTAATAGGCGTTCAAATTTCAATATAGACAATTCTGTATCCGACAAAGTGAATGTAGTGTTTCATATTTTCATTTGGAAAACCTATAACTTCATCGCTTTTTACCTAACTTCATTATTATTTGCATATATACTATTTATGGTTTTACGAATGCGTACGGTATCACCAGCAGCTCCGGATTCACAGTTTCAATTTTGTTTTTGGTGGGGGCGGGGAGTTTTTTCTTTAAGGAAAAGTCACCCAGGAAAGAACCATGGGCACGAAAACCAAACTACCAAACGACGGATCCGCTCTTAACCCCAGTCCCCTTGCATCGAGACTGTGACTGTGTGGTCATCGTCGGGTGTGCATCACCATACCCCTCGAAAGGGAACAGATATACTACACATGATCATGGTGGGGGCGGGGAGTAGGGGCACAATGTTGGCTGACGTCTTTCCTGGCTGCAGAATCACACAGAGATTACAATAACTGTAAATCTTAAAACTTTTTACCACAGTGAAAACTGGATTGTGCTGATAAATATGATATAAATCAATAGCATGTGCTATAATGATTACAGTAAGAACTGAGGATATGTGTAATCCCAACAAATCCTAGCAACTGGATTTCCTGAAATTACACATATCATTAGTTCTTACTGTAATCCTAATAGCATCATGCTATACCGATTTTATAGCACGATCCAGTTTTACTTTGGTACAAAACTTAAAGATTTACAGTAGTAACTGTGTTCTCTGTATGTATCGGATGCTCCTGGGGAGACCCTATGTTATTTATTTTATCTTTGGGTGAGGGGGATAGATACAAAATGATGCTCTCATTTCCATCATAAATACGTTGTGTGGAACAGGCTTTCATTCTTTAGAGTGCGTTATTTAATGTGAGCTAGCTAATTGGTACAAAACCGATTTTGTATGGGGGGGGGGGGGCGGTTACTGTTACTATAATGCAAATTCCGCGGAGATTAATTTAGATCATTTTATCATTTCTGGGGGTTGGGGCTCTGGAGGGTAATGGCTCCGTCCTCATGGAAGATTTTGTCTCAAAAAGAAAATGCGGAATACTGATATAGACCAGTATAATATATGCATAAGAATATCATGTGATATGATTCAAAGGAAATTATTATGCATCTTTTTAATTAACCAATCATAAGCATTGATAAAGATTAAACACTTGTAAAGATTTATCTCAGTTATCAAATTGAATCCTGGAAAACAAACATTTTTTATTTTTTATATCACAATGAACTTAACGGTTAATTAAAGTCTTGTCTTGTTTCATTTAATAGTAAATTAATTGTATACATAAGATTAAACCAGTGTTAATATCTCATTCAAGAGGTATAAGTCGTCTCCTCTTTAACTGTGTTAAAGATAAGTTACAATGTATTCTATACATGTAGCGAGATAGAGTCTTGAAATCAAAGTATGAGGTCCAACTGCAGGCGGTGACCTGATGTCTATAATTACTCAAGTAGGCTGCGACGGATTTGGAAACACGTTACAGAGTAAATATACAACGAGAGGTTTGAATAACGCCGATAACACACCGATAGTGCCTTTCATATCTACAATGGAATACAACGCATGTTCTCACGAACTTTAACCTAAAACCTTGTAGGTCACAACGGCTTGAGGTAAAGCCTTACGGTTATTGTATACAGGGCACAGTGGCCGGATCTAGCCTTTTCCCAAAAGGTGGGGGACCGGGGAACAGTATCGATAGATATCGAGTTTATCCCCAGTTTGTACATTCTGCTTTTCCCATCCAGCAACACCCCCCCCCCCCACCCGGCCTTTCAACAACCATCAAATTCCTTAGCAAGTTGCTTTGAAGTTTCACGATGAATACGAGCCCCGAATCAACTGAATTACTTTCATTTGAACACATATAATAGGGGCTTATGCCTAAGCGTCGTAACGGACCCACGTTATGCCTGGAATAAGAGGACGAGAGAAGCAAAGGGTCTGACGATATCACAGTCGTTATTATCCCCCTGCCCCCCCCCCTTCGAGACCACCTCACTCACGCACCCACCTAACCCTCCCAATAGTAAAGTTCCATTGAGGTTTCAAAAAAGACTTATCTAAAACTGTAAACACGTTTTTAAGCACCCCGTGGGAACAGAACTCCTGTGGGAATTGCGAGAGA
The DNA here is from genome assembly GCA_000934455.1 of Apostichopus parvimensis. Lineage (NCBI taxonomy): Eukaryota > Metazoa > Echinodermata > Holothuroidea > Aspidochirotida > Stichopodidae > Apostichopus > Apostichopus parvimensis. The sequence continues at coordinate 93,160 of KN882523.1, forward strand.
GGCATATGATCCAGTGACAAACACTGGTACGGTGGTAATGTATGCTCAGAAAAAGAAGATTTTTTTTAATGATTTTATCTATTTCTTTATAGAAAATACTTTCCATATCTGATTATGTCGAGAATTAGAGATGTTCCCCTTGTGCTATACACAGGCTACATTTCTAGCCATGCGGCTTTATCATTTTTAAGCAAATTGTGTCCGTGCGTGTGTGTGGGTGTGTGTTTAATTGTATGTGCATGCATATGATTATTAGGTTTGCTTTTATATTAATATGTGTACGTTGTAGTGCTTTTAAGTTGAACTTAACACACAACTATTTGGAATAGAACAAAAAATTACTATTTTTTAAGAAATATACAACGTCCAATTTTCGTACACTAATTTCCTGAATTAATAGACTATAACAAAATGAACGCTAAAATTGTCGCCAAGTAGAGGGCGCTCTTTAGTTCGAGACCCATGAGTAATTTATTTATATGAGAGAAGAGTAAATTGCGTGTTCTTGTACGTGTCGTGTCACAACTAAATTGCTCAGTTGACTTTCTAAGCTCGTAAAGCATATCTTATTCCCAGCACATGATACTATAGCATATAACGTGGCCTGTAATGATACTTGCAAATTTCCATTCCATGACCGTTTCGACCAGAGGTGGTGCAACCACCAATTTCGTACCCGAGGGTGATGGGGGGGGGGGGTCGGGAGGCTTTGGTGTGATGTTATTCAGGGGTGGCCCCTCCGCTATGAGAAAGTTTGGTCAAATCTGAGGGTGCCTAGATACAAAATGGTGCTATATTTTACAATTTTTGAAACAAGTTGAAAATGTTTCGACTGTTTAGATCGCATCGAACATACATGTTACAAATTAATGAACTGTGCACTAGGATTTTTTTTGTTCGTCATGCCTTGTCTACCTTGCAGGAACATATAAAGCAAAAACGATGATGATATCTGAAAATATTCCAAAACACATCCACTTCTTTAGGTCCCATCGTTTACTTTTCCCGAATATGGTTAAACGTTTGGACGTATGTACGTACACTACTGAAACTGTTGTATATGGTACTATGCTATACTTGTATAATATCACGTCGATAATATTAGACATATCTGTTGCCCTTCTTGTAAATAAATTGTACATTTTATGCAGAAAGTCATCATATGCTACTCCTTGCTGTCCGCACACACCACACCCCACCCCCATCCCCAACTCTCTCTCTTTCCTCGCACATCCTACCGAAGGTCATTGTGTATTGTTCTTCATAAAGCCATGATATGCCGATACCCCAAGCCAGCAGGCCATTGATAACCACAAATAGAAACCAGTTCAGGTTTGATCACATGTCAATATATTTAAGATATGATGACTAACAGGAACACGACCCGCTGGAGTGATATATTAATACTGCAAATAAAGTAAAGTTCAAACCCCATTAACGGCATTGTATTATGGCGGTGTGGTGTCAATTATGAATAAACAATATATCGTATTAATTCTTCTTCATTGCTGTAGTGTGTATCTATTACAAAGTTACCTATAGTAATAATATATGAACTCAATACACGTATACATGTCCGTTGATATGCTAGCTGAATACTCACTGCCGTCTTACAACTAATTAGCGTGTTACTATTTCCACTTCTCCATACAAATGCATATACGGGGTGGGCTGTTTTCCCGTTATATATTTGAAATCCATATTATTAATGGTGAGACGGATTACTTATCGACATAATAATTTTGTTTTTATTGTATATTTCTATAATATTCCTCACATAAAAATACAGAACATGCGAGTGATAAGCAAAAGTACAAAGAAATAAAGGTTTGACTTCGTAGAGCCCAAAGGAACACAGACCTAATATATACAAGAGCCATTTGAAGTGCATTCAAATATGGTTTGTATATTACTAGGGCATGCATGCCCAGTTTAATTACCGCAGTAGATACCTTCGTCGTATACGACAACCTACATAGTCAGTATATCCCCCATTACAGTCTATATTAATTCTGTTCTGAGCATTATGCAAAAACTTAAATATAAATATGTGGAGCAATCATTTCAGTATTCAATAACACTGTAACAGAATTCCACTGAAAAACATATGTTCTTTTCTTTATTTCCAAAGGTTGTTCTGAATTCATCAACCTTTTGAGCCGCTCATCAGCAATGAAACAATTTTTCCTAAGGCTTGTATTTAAAATGATTCAAACTGATTCTCTAATAGCATAATTAGCCATAGAAAATGAACATCAGGAATGGTTACAAATAACATGTGAATATATTGTTTAATGCCACAGTATTGTTATATTATTATAATTTATTATTATGAGACGCGAGATGAACAATATTAGTATATATAATATTTATACTTGAACAACAAAAACTATATGCGAATATAGTAAACTATATAGTTACTCTTTTAATTGTATTCGTTTACTCAGTACTGACTTATGTTTATTACTATCTTTTTTTTCAATTAAGCTGTACAGGTTTTGCTACCGAATGCCTTTGAAGTTTGATTGGGTGTTCAAAGGTTAATATACGTAAACTTGTAAACCCACGCGAACTTTGACGGCTACAAACAAACTAAATCGGTTTATCATAAGAAGTCGTGTGTACACAATTTTAACAATTATGAACCTTTAGTTAGTTTGCGATCTGGGATATTTGATTTAGCGTAGAGTGCTGACAGCTTATCTCTTGTGCGGAAGACAGAGATTTAAAAATGAACAAAGATTATTTATGAAGAAACAGAAAAGAAAAAACTTCAAGAGGATCATTAATCTCAGCTTCTGAAGTTAACAATACAAACATGATAAAGAAATAAAATCAGTCGGGAGCCGGGCAAGAACCGTGGCACACTGCCTTCTTCTTCAAGACTGACTTTGGACCCCGGCTGTGATTGGTCCTTTTATAAACTATGGCGGATCAAAATGGAAAGACTATACCAAGATTAATCATCACTTCAAAATATGATGACGTCACGTTTTCCCAGGGTAGCAAAAGCTGACTCTAGCGATGGAAAGGTCACAGAAGTATGTGGGAGATCATATTCATTTGTTTCGTTTTATATTATGTCTAATTATAAGTTAAACATGAAATTTAATAACGAACACCTGCTTAGCTAGAGGTGCTACTCTCTACTCTACCATTTTTTCTGATTTTGGACAATTTGCTCCCATCTGCTCCCATCAATTTGCCCCCATCCCAATTTGCTCCCATCTCCCCTATTTCTCGTCCCCAACCATGAACCGCTAACTCTACAAAATAATTGTTATCCCAATGAACGAGTGTGTTATAATACAGTTTATTAGTGTATCTTCCACCGTCATGTGCTTGAACACAAATAATGCTATAGTGTTGTTATATGAACATCAGAAAGATTATTTAAATCTTAAGAAACATACAGAGTGTGTCCCCTTCTGTTTAAGAAAACTTCTCAGAATATATAGATTGCTTGGATACAGAAAGGTGCTATATTGTGAAACTTTTGAATCAATGTTGAAGAATTGCCGATTGTTTAGATTGTACCCCATAAACATATTATATAGGCCATATATGTACTCTACAATTTGAATGTTTGTATTATTCTGTCTGCCGAGGGGTGGGAGTGGGGGAGGGGGAAAGGGGTGAGTCCCGTAAAGCCCCAGACGTATATACGTATAGCTGTACCTCTGTCTTAGAATGGTAATGGAATTAACGGTGTCATTCCTGTATTGAGAATTGACTACAGGCTCGTGTTTATAAACTGGATTGATTCTAGCTGTGGAATTTTCATGTTAATTCGTTAAATATCTGAGGAGATCGGACAAGAAAATATAAAACCTGTCCAGTCTATACAATAACAGGCAACCCGACATTTACCATGAATCTTGTGTTGTAGGATAGTTGCCTTTACTCGCGTACGATGGAGATGGGAGTGTGTTTGTGGGTGGGGGGGGGGGGGGGGGGGGGGGGCATATACAAGGGTCGGTTGGCGAAGCTAAATGGTGGATTGCATGTGATAGTTCAACGAATAGAAATGAAAGCACATAGATCATACCCTTATGTATCCGTTAGAAATGGTGCTATGCACTGTATTATGGTCGACTTAATTTTAACGGCGTCTTTCAGGCTCTTCATAGGAATAATGAATGCAAAGGTTAGTATAGCTAACGATTGGATAAGGTTCTTATATCATACGATATATGTGTACATGACCAGGAAAAAAAATTGCAAACAAAGAAAAGAAACCAAAAAAAATAAAATATTAGGTCCTTTTGATACAACTCCCCCCCCCCCCTTCCCTGCCTTGCCCGTTCTCCCCGGATAGTCGCTGAAATTGCCATAAGATACATACATGACTACTATGCACTTTACACTGCAGGCAGAGAGTCAGTGTTACTCGTCACAGAGGTTATATTCCACATGAAGATGCTATCAGTATCCCAAAGCTTGTGCAAATATTGGAATCAATGCAACGTGATGATACATCACGTATTAACGCAAGTCTCTGCAACGCTCTATACTTTAGTTACGTTCTTCCAGTTACTTTTTTGTAACGACATCAATATACAATCATTCGTGTATGCATGACTGTATGACAGTGTCAGCGTGACGTCAAGGTGACGTCATTCATAATACTACCACAATACTGTGCAGGGTGGTCGGGGACCCCGTTCTCTATACTGTACCCAGTTCAATGGAACAATCGAGATTTGCCGCACTTGTTCTGTAAAGTAAGGTGTTTATAGGTTTCCGTAAATTGCAGCTACTGCCCCTCCCCCCGCCCACCCCACCCCTCTACACTTCCTTCTGTCGCATAATTCGGATCTCAATTTAAGCCAGTGGACGTCACGACAAGATACAGAGGAATTACTATAAAATCCTCTCATGCAAAGGTAACAGTTAAAGAGGTTTCCCCACTGACAGAATTTGTGCTTTAAATCAAGGTTCAAACCCGAGTGAACTTGTCCCTCTCATTGGACAATTCGATCAGCAGAATGTGATACTATTCAAGAATTTTAAACAACCTGCAGGGGTGTTACTTAGGTCCAAAACTTGGGAGGGTGCTGATATTTTCACCAGAGAAAATTCTAGGAATGTCCTGAAAAACCGGGCCAACATGAATCTACCTGACAGCCTGGGTGGATAATCGCCCCGACAAGACTACATACGTTCCCGACAACTGGAAGAATTTCAAACGACAAGAATTTCAAAATCTCAGCCAAAAATGTGTTATTTCTTAAACTTAACATCAACACTATTATAAAGTCGATAGAGATATAATAAATTTGTAGAATACGATTGATCTCTTTGGGAGCACACCCCTCCCCCCACACACACAAAGCCTACATATTTCTGTTATACCTGTAAAGTGCCCTTTTCCTACATGAAAAATACCCTCTTCCCATTTTTGTACTAGAAAAGTTTTACATTCTTTATTACATTCTTTACCTATTGTTCTATGCATTTTTGGGTTGAAAACACAAATGAAATGAAACGAAATATATATTCCCTGTCTGACCCCTTCCCGGTCACTATGACGATGGATGGAAGATTGTGTCGGCCATATAGGATGGACAATTCAAATACAGACGTGATATTTGATACACTTTTGATACACTAATTAATTCATTATCTTATACGACCTAGCGAGACATATTTTAATAATTTACTTTCTTAAATCAATGAAAAATTAAATCAGGCCTTCAAAATGCAAACACATATATTCAGATAAACCTGTCAAATGTTGAACGTGCATGATATGGACATTTTCAGTGTATCTTCGGTTTAAGAATTTTTAATTTTTAAACTGGTTAAACATTTTACGTTGAATGATGACAACTGTCCACGTATCGATTAAGTTCAAACTAATAAATTAAGTAATGTATACGAAACTGTTCCACGATCCCCGATACCATAGTTTATGTATTATTTATGAATGTTGGTATATTATTATTATAATTATTATTATATTTATTATTATTATCATTATCAACCAAGAGATATCTAATGCGCTAATACTATAAATAATAAATAGAAAATTAAATATTTTGTTCCCAACTGGACCAATCAGAATCTTCCTAGTCCACACTCATCCAGGGTTCCACCACCGACAAGATTATTATTATCATTATTATTATTATTATTATAAAAAACATTGGTCTAGAAAACCTTTAAATAAGGCGAAAATTGTCCATAGTCTTCACTTGTCTTGATTTGCTTCGAACAAAGTCAGCCCAGGTTTGGTTCATTTTTCTGTTGGAAATTCTCCTTAGGTAAGTTCATCTATCCAATCTTCTCTCTTTCTGTTATTTTAAAGACGGTTACTTGGACTTACTGATAACCAGTCTTATTGGATTGAAACAGTAATTGTGTGTCACTTTCTATCCTAACATCACCTCATACCATCACTGCAGTTTAATATAACCTCATTTTAAGAAAACAAACATACTTCGCCAGCA
>KN882523.1:100751-115921 GCA_000934455.1 Apostichopus parvimensis
ACTATCCATTGCAGTGAGAGAGTCGAATTAGCAGTTACATGTTTTATTCAACAACACTTATGTATACTTTAACTGTCAATAAACTACATTTTAAGTGTTTGTACATGCTACTAACATGTGCTATTAGTAATGCGACTTTTAGTATATAGAGACGGACTTGAATACAAAAATTGATCAAAATATTTATAAGACATTCTATATAGCACAGCATTCCACAGATCCTTAATATAGGACAGTGTAACAGTTGCGTAGCCAATATAAACATGAGTGTTTAGCGTATATTGTTCGATACGAAAAGAATAAGATGACAAGTTTGTCAAACTCTGGACATTAAAGGATGGCGTTAGGTACAAAATTATATTTGTTATGTTTTAATGGTCTACAACACACTGCTATCAGTCTATAGGTTGTATTTCTATGAAATTTTTTATTTTTTGAGAAATAACCCTTTAAATAAGAGGTTCATTAATTAAAGGTTTTACTAAATAAAGTGACTGGACTATTTAGTCTAACACACAAACCATTACTCAGTTCATCAGATGCAACATAACACTCCATTGGAGAACATAAGATGTGTATAGCCTTAAATGACATGGTTACAACATTTTAAATTTCTCAAGGAAACTTGGGTTGAACGAATCCAAGGGTGCTATGTGTTTTATTTGAAGTTAAAAGAATATGCCTGGGTTGATTTATTAGATATTATAAAACAATTAATAAACAATAAAAGCATAGCCTGCAATGATGGGTCGATGTCATCATCTCTTAAAGCCTTAAAGGAGCATTTCAGAGACAATGCATATTTTAAAATATAATGTATTGGAAACCTCAACAGCTATATTATTATACCAACACTCAAATTGTCTTTTCTTTTTACTTCGACTATGAATTTTCCCACCTTCTATAGTTATATATGTTACTGAATACACAAGCCTGTCATAGCCCCCTTACACCACCCCACTACCCTAGTAACTGTTTTGTTTTCTAATATAGTTTCTTTAAAATTCTCCGTCAATGTTTACTTTTTCATGCGTGAGTCTATACTGAGCATTAGTATACGTGGTTGACTTGTATTGTGGGTATAGATCATAGTGTGGGTATAGGTTGGAGAAAGGTATAGAGGGAATTAGAAGGGGAAAAAATCTCTTAATTTATCACTACATTCAATCATGACATATATATATTAACCAACAGGACTTCGCATTAGCTCGTGCATCAAGTGAGCGTTATTCATGAAAAGGTCTCTTCTCTTTATATGACTTCTTCAATGTTTCAATTTGGATAGAAAAATGATAGAAAATACACTCCTGCACCGCATATTATAATACAATTTCTTTTCTTTTCTTTCTCTATAGATTTACTCATACATCAAATATGGCATTCACCGGCAATTGGAAAGTTTCTAACTTCGAGGAGGAGAAGTTGAACAAGGCACTTGATGCCTTCGGCATCCCATCGTCTGAAAGAGACCGTAACATGGTCTTGAAGGCAGCTGTAGATATCACGCAAAATGGCGACAAATTCACCATGAACGCAACTGGGGGACTTGGCAAGCACGGAGCCCACACTTTCAACGTTGGTGACTCCATCGAGGGAGCATTATTCGGCAAGAAGTACCAGGGTACGACCTCCTGGAACGGTGACAAGGTGGTTTTCAAGGGCAAGTCTGGAATGGTTCTCACCCGTTCTATTGAGGGCAGCAACATGATTTACACCATCGAGTACGGCGGCAATGGTGGTAGAATCGTCTTCAGCAAGTAGACTATGTTATACAGATAACCGTTTACTGATGTTTTGTGATATCATAGGATGTGACGTGAACTGCTTGATCAAGTCGATTTTCATCACTACAGGTGTTAAATTACTATCTTTTCAGTTGTAAACGATGGGTATATAAAGAATGTTGTTTTGTTAAATCATACAGATGTATATGTGTACCTGAATGGGTAGTAAATTGAAATAAACACTATTCATCGTCCGCAATTTTTTGTATTCAGATTTTGTTTGCGTTGGTGTCTATTTTAATGATGTAAACGTACTGAGTATACAATAAACCAAAATGTAATGAGTTAATGGAACAAAACAAACCTAAACATCATCTTTTTGCCCATTTGATTAGAGAGTTCTATGATAAACAGTTCCTCCAAATATGGCAGGAAAAACTAACAATTCAATCAAGGTGGCTAGATGACGTCATGTTTTTAGACTTGCTCAAAGTAGTCATTCCTGTGTGTGAAGGGACATTTAAAACATCGATTTCTCCCAATAACGCAACAACAGTTTCCTTAAACTGTCTTGGACAGTCGTTCACTACAAGAAACTCTATCACATAAACCAATAATGATGGTTCATTTCCTATTACCGACCCCAATGGTCCACAGTTTTTCAACACGTCCTTACCCCTGCAGAGATCAAACGTTACATTCGGCGATTTGAGAGTTACCCCAAGACGATTCACAACTTCTTCTCTTGCGAATTTTAGCCGATTTACATACATACATTCCTCAGATTGTGGGAAGTAGTAATTTTCTAAACCTTAAGTGGTTAATTTCAAATAGTCTATGTTGATAGTCTGGCTACTGAAAAAAAAAATCATAAAAGTGATGTGATCAGTGATATAAAACAGTCCTATAAGTATGATGCAACTAATTGAGAAAAATTAGTAATATTAATAATCACATGTGGTCAACTGACGTTTACGCCTCTTGTAAACTCACAGCACTTTATTTCATGCACCGAGGAGTTATTGAAGCAAATTGCACAATATGCCATCTAAATTTTAGTCTACCTGTCACGGGGTGGACTCCTGAAGACCCCACCCTACCTTAAAACAGAGCCGCATTCACCGACCCCAAAGCCACACCCCTCATTGGAGAAAAAACATCACGTCCGTAAAGGTTCATGCCCCGACAAAAATCAGACGGGGAAAATTTTGGAATTTGTGTGTTAAGGTATTTGTAAGCGTGTTTGGGATTTCCATATAGCCTGATACAATTGGAATATATCAACACGATAGCAGAGTCAAGGTGCTGAATACACAACAAAGCTTGTGTACGATAGAAGAACAAAACAAACAGTTCGGAAACGTTTCCATTATGTACAGTATTTTGGTCGGGGCCGGATTAACACTAGGCTAATAAGGTTATAGCGTTAGGCCCTTCATAGAACCTTCAATGTTAAGAGACGTTCATGGAAATGAGAGGTTTTCTAGGTATGGTCAAATTTGGCCTTCTTGCATTAGGTTTTCTTACGTTCAAAATACAGAACGAAAATTATCTGAGGCTTGGTTTTTCACTGAGAGTAAAATTCTCACGTTATGAACTTTGATGATATCATTCATGAGTTTGCTATAGCTAAATCCAGGAATATGCAAAGTTGGGTTTCAAAATGTCAATACATGTGTGTAGACTGTTGTAGTCGTGATCTACAATGATATAACCCACATCTGTCAAATTGTCATGGTTGGTGTAGGCCTATATGCTATCACGTATAAAGACTTTGGGTTGCATAAAGTTATATGCCTTTCCTTCCCATTAAAGCTATAGCCCTCGACACACTTAATTTGAGCCTGATTTCTGATGACAGTAAACTGGAATATGTTTCCCTGTATGGAATCCTTGTAACAGTTCGAAGTGCAAAACATGTTGCATGATGTGATACGATACATTCTGACTGCATTTCTAGCATCAGAACTAACCAAACTTGAAGGACCTTTTGACAGCAGCAGATATTCAAAATGTGGTAATTTTCAGAATAACGATACTATCCCAAAGCAATTATGACAACCTTAAATATTTCAAATCTCATCAATTCCAGTAAAAAATGGTTTTAAGATTTATTCCTTTCTATTTACCTCCTTATTGTAATTTTATTAGGTGGGTTGGGGTGGGGTTGGTAGGAAGGGGTGGGGAGGTTTTCTTTTAAGAGTGGAAGGGAAAGCTGTCGAAATAATAAGATGTATATACCTACCTGGGCTGGTCACTGGGCATCACATCATTGTGGAGGGGGGGGGGGAGGGGCAAAATGAAAAACTTTACGAGAAATGATTAAGATTGACCGGCCTTTAACCGAGAAAGGTTACTGTGCTTCTGGTATCGTAATTCTGTCTCAGCTTGTTGACATACCTTATCGGGTTCTAGTGTTTGTAAATATGTTATACACACTCTAATACCTGATAACACTGTAGGAGTCTTACTGTGTCATAGTGTGCAATGGGAAATACAGACACACGTTGAGGTAAAAATAACATCGATTTAACTCTCAAAATATTTTTATATTCTTGTGTTTGACTAACATTTGTATCAATGCAAGACAAATGGCAGAAAAAAGAAAGAGAGTGACACAAAGCAAGAAACATCACATTTCGTGTAAAATAGAAAGAAAGAATGACGGACCTTCTTGTCAATGAAGTAATAAAGATTGTTCCATCTAAATTCTGCACATATTAGTAGCCTGTAAGAGGAGATTTTATTCAAAGGTAAAATTCAATTTCTCTGATATTGGTCAATATTAAACAAAACAAAATCTTAAAGAGGGAAAAGAAAAAATAAACAGGACAGGATTGAAATAATGTTCTTCCCCTTAAGATCAGTTTCAACGAAATGTCACAACTACATGTCTGAGGGAACTCTTCATACATCTCCTCTCTTGTTCTTCCGCATTAGGGATTATCTGTAATATATCCTTTTTATAGTGGTCAATTCGTTGCATTTATGGGCCAATATATAAAACTATTTGCAACGTTGGGACACGCAGACGTCTAGATATCATGTCATCACATGCACATGGTTCTGTTATGTTGAATCCAATACTACTAAGCAATACATTCCTTCATCCATGCAGGCGCCTATCCTATATGTTTCAAATTATCACTCTCTCATGTTACACCATTCAGGTATGGTAGCTACCATTCGCCAAAGACTTGTGCATAACGTATTGCACAGATGTCTAACGTATACTATATTTCACCATACATGTTGTACCATGTTTCACCATAAAATGGTACACTATGTTTCACCATACATGGTGTACCATGTTTCCCGAAACATGGTACACTATGTTTCACCATACATGGTGTACCATGTTTCCCCAAACATGGTACACTATGTTTCACCATACATGGTGTACCATGTTTGGGGAAACATGGTGTATGATGTTTCACAATAAAAAGTGTAGCATGCTCCCACATGCTAGTATCTAACCATATTACAGCAAACATGGGATACCAAGTATCACCATAAATAGTGTAGCATGCTCCAACATGCTAGTATCTAACCGTATTACATTAAACATGGGATACCAAGTATCATTATAAATAGTGTAGCATGCTGCAATATGATAGTATCTAACCATATAACACCTTACATGGGATACCAAGTATCACCATATATAGTGTAGCATGCTACAACATGCTAGTATCTAACCATATTGCAGCATATATGTGATTTTGCTACGTCACACCACATTCCTGTGCCATGTCAACCGTAATAAACTGTTTGTTTTACTAAAACCTGGAAATATGGACAATTCATGAAAAGCAGCAGTGGCAAGATGAGGAAATTATTAAATTGTGTACACTCATCAGAAAACCAAACTCTTGCAGTAATATATACCAGGTATACTGTAAACAACACTGACCTCTCTCAATGACCGTCAGTTTTTTTACCCTTATAAATCAAGAACAACTAGATAGGTTACTAAGGCTAAATGGATTTAGTTCGAAATCTTGCTGTTTACTGATCACAGTAATCATCACTACATCTAAAGACTGTCAATAGTCTCCTTATAGGCTCAGCCTAACTGTTCTGTATATTTACTAGTAATAAATGGGAACAAACTCAAGTAGATTTCCTTGTATAAACAAATCATAAAACAGATTCATCATGTATGGGCTTCCAATAGTAAAAAAAAACAATTCTTTGAAGCCCCTCCCTCTTTGCCATTTGTCTATAATCTTGAACAAGAGAAGTACAAAAATCATTTAAATAGAGTGATTTTTGGTTACAATCTTCCTCTGTCTCTCTTCCGATCGGACAAGCCACATCTCTTAGATAATCCTTTTTGTTCGTATACTGTGCTCATTTCTGCACCTCACGTAAGTTAACAAATTTTAGTTGGCTTTTGGCTTGTTTTGTGCTCAATTGATTTTTTTATTCAAATTTAAAATATTTTCAACGTCGTCGCACTCTGGAAATATTATGGTATTCTCTTGCAACTTTAATATCAATTATTTAATTGTATTTTTCGTTTGATTTATATTGCTTTATCACATACAATGATTTAGCTGTTATCAGCTACTAATTTGGGTTATGTCGCTACCACATTGACACACTTTGGTTATGCCTGCTCGCTGGTCATTGTGTGTGGCACTGTAAATTTGAGTTATCTCTAACATACTGATATTTCAAAAGTTTGTGTCACCATTTCTTTTCCGTTTTTTTTTTTAATAACTGTGATTCACATTTTGATCATGTATACCCGCGGGTAGGCTACGTGTAACTGTTGTAAATGTTTTTTATTTATTTTTATTTCACTCCGTACGCAAATGTTAACGACAGACTGACTTTGGTCGGTTCATATTGTAAACAACGGATTTGGCTTAACGGGATTCGAAAGAGGTGTCGTGACGAAGGCCCTACTTACTGAGCAGATAAGTAGGAACTGGTGTTAAGGGGGTTGGGAGGGGTGGGGTGGGGAGGGTAATTGTAAATGTAGCAACTTGCTAACATTTTTTTACGGGTTTTCGTTAATGCTGTCAGGAGTTTTGTTTTTTAATTTTACGATTTCTGGAGATGAACTTGACCGAAAATCAGATACATTATAAGAAATATATTGAGTAAATCCCTCCCTACCCTTTAATATCAATAGAAGTGAAGGAAGGCTATAGCAAATGGAGCAAAATAAACAATCGAAAAAGCATTGGAAATACATACAAGTAAAACTTTTAAGAAATACTTAGTTAAATTTAAAGAATAACTAATTAACCTAAAATGATAATAATCCAAAACAAAAGCAAAAGAAATTGAACTTTATAAGATCGCAACAACGTCACTTGTCTTTAGCTTTGTGCAGCGGCTTACTACAATGGATATAGACATAATATATGCTTTTCGAGAATCAAAGAAAAGAATTCTAGTTCTTAGATAGCGAAATTCCTTTCAAAAATAGTAATTTATAATTAATTAATGTAATTCAAACCCAAAGCATCTCGAAGAAATAACTCGTAGTATGTTTTGATAAGTCATACAGTGGTTCTGAATTGTCTGGAGCAGACTTTTCTTAAGGGGCTTTCTTTTTTATGTGGAATCGCGTCACATTTTTCTTAGAAGGAAGTTGCGAAGGAGGAAACTTTTTAATATATAGCCTTGACTCTTTAAGTTCCTAACATTAAGAGTTCTCATGATGTAATAATCATCTATTGATTACTGTTGTTCTTATAATTGCATATGTCGGAATGAAGCTGCAGATTCTCTCGAAAGTGTCTATCTGTATTTCACCGTGGCGTTATAATTTGTATTTGTGGTAACGTTGGTAACGACATTTGAAAAACAAACCCGAATCAACAGATCCGGCAACTGATTGTACTTTATCTGTAAGCATATATTCATAAATGTCAAGCTTTTGTGAATACATTAAACTATGACAAATGACCTTAGCCTAACGTTTCGATGGTCACCGCATAATTAAACATGGAGAAGGGTTTATATGATTCCATCCTGTATGGCAGATCGTATCAACTTAGTAAAGTTAGAAAACAAATCAATATGTCAATCTACATACTGTTCTTAAGAACAGTATTTATCGGAGTTTAAAAGCTTAACCGAACACAAAAAGAAGGCATTGGGCGGTATATGGCATGAAAACAAAACTAACGTGGACACCTTGCCAACTTATCACTGATCTATAATCGGCCATTTCATTATCTGCGTGACTTAACTTTGTTTATTCACCTACCGTATCTTTCGCAATTTTCATTTCCTACAGGCTTAATTGAATCACCATGGCTTTCAACGGCAAATGGACTGTCTCAAGCTTCGAGGGACTCAACGATGTTATGGACGCCTTCGGTGTCGCTGCTGACAAGAGGGACCCTACCAAACTCCAGGGTGGTTCAGTCGAGATAAAACAAGATGGCGATAACTTCACCTTCACAACTACAGGTGGACTGGGCAAGGCAGGCACACACACCATGACTGTTGGTGGACCATCAGAGGGAGAGCTCTTCGGCAAGGCCTACAGTGGAACCACCTCATGGGAGGGTGACGCCGTAGTCTTTAAGGGCAAATCTGGTGTTGGGCTGAAGAGGTCGGTAGAGGGAGGGAAGTTGGTCTATACCATCGAGTTTGGAGGAAAGACCGGAAAGGTTTTCCTTTCCAAATAAACTGAAATTTTGAAGTGAATCGTGGCGCCAAATTACGACAGTATGAAATTGAACTTCATTGATGTTAAAAAACAATTGTAGAAAGTATAGCTTGTACCGGAACACAGTGCTGGATCATTTAATAGACAAATGAAATAAGCACCAACGGCACCCCAAGGTCCAGGGACCTCCGATAACAATGCCAATCAAAACAAACATACCAAACCTTAATTTTGGGTTATTCCTGCAAACCCTTAATAAGTTGGAATGGGACAGGTAAACATATAGAGCCTTGTGGGATCAGTGGTGGTGTGTGCTAATACAGTTTGAAATTTGCGAAGTTATGTTTCTCTCAAGACTTCCAGTACAAAAAATATTAAGAAGATGAAAATATAATATTAAAATCTAATGTAAATAGAAACAAATACGTGTGTCTATCTTCTTTTGTCGGTTTGTCTTTTCAGATTTTATGCTCATAATTTGAAGGTATATATAACATCATTACATGCGGTAGAGTTCTATGTATTGATGTATTCATATGCATGCGCTGTGAGCCCCCCCCCCCCCTTCTTGCTTTGAGACTTGATGCCAGTCCCTACTTAACTCATCAGAAAACTATGCCCCTCCCCCACCCCACCCCGACTCCATATGTCGAAACTGACAAATGAGTGCTGAGATGTTTGATGCTAATCTATATGGAATAAAATTATTAATTGAATTGTGTGGGCATATAAATACTACGTGTATTGATCAATGAATGACAAAACTAATTATGTATATACGTTATATCAAGTATGGGTTTCGCAGGGAAATGGGATGGGACTAGGGATGGATGGGGAGCAGTGGGGACTACATTGACTGCGCCATTGATACGGGATACAAAAGGTTAATACAACTAATACAAACGTTAAAAATTCTTACGATATAACAAGACAGGACACGCATGTAGCGGAACCAAGAATTCATAAATCGTGGGGCGAGGAGGAGGGGTGGAGGGGGGATGGGTAGTGAGAAATGCTGCTGTTCAGTTTCTAACTTTGAAAAATTTCCCACAGTCTCCACCCCTCCTCTTCCCTTCCTCTTCTGGATTGCTCTCATGACAGGCGCGATGTGTTAGAATGTGGGCTTAAAAGTTCAAACAATGGTCAGTTGATGATAATTTCTTCTTATATCTTAAACAGTTTATTTCTTGAGAACATATTAAGAGTGGCAAATGAATGAGTTTTGTGGGGGTTTGGGGGATGGGTAGGCGGTGGGGTAGGTGGTTGGGTAGGGGATACAAATAAACATTGTTATGAAACATCGTTTCTTAGACAGCGGATACAGCACCAGTCACCAGTCGCTTCTTCAGCTGTTATGCTCCTTAAGGCTCAGAATGGTACATGGACAGCATGATATTCATATGATATACGTAATACAATTCTGCTCATCATCCTTGGCAGTATAGCCACACTTGACTGGATTTTCGCATTTGTGGTAAATCCCACACATAATCATGCAATGTATATTTGGGTCCAATATTGGCCGACCATATGAACTCGATCAATCTGCGTCCGTGCGTCCGGCATGACAGAATTGTCAAGAAACGACGAAAATTATCATTTTAATTTTTGACATGTAAATAAAGATAGCCAGTATTGCCCTAAAATTGACAAACTTTTCCCAATTTATAATACTTTTCAGGAGGTTCCAATTTGTTCTTCTCAGAAAATGTAGCTTGTTACAAAAATATATATTAACTGTCCAAATTGAAATACTTTGGAGTGTCGTGGTAAACGATTTGATATACACAGTGTTCACACATGTTTCTTTATTAATTGATTTATTTTCTTTTGGTTGGAAGGGGTGGAGAGGAAGAAAAGCGGGGGTCATATGACCGTAACAAATTATAGCATGACTGGACCTTAGATTCCTGTTTCATTGCGATTTGAATTTTAGATATACCTATAAAGGGGCTAACTAAGGAGACCATAAATATATATATATACAGAAAGCTATTAAAATAGGATAAGAGGCCAAGGTGAACTGAGAGTTCAAAACAAGAAAGTTGATGACAATGACTAGCTAATTTTCATTCATAATAATACAGAAAAAAGTATAAAAACAAGAAAACTTTTTGCATGTGTTTAAGGCTGTGTCCTGGAGCCGAAAAAAAAGTCGTTAATTGTTATGGCTCAAAAATGAACTTCATCCTTAACCTTAGTGAGTTTGATAAAATCCTGAAAACTGACCAACGAGTACAAAGGCCTGCTCTAAGCAACAACAAAAAAACAAAACCCCAGAAAATAAATAAATAGAAAGTACTAATAACAAATATTGTGATTGTATGATACGAGTAGGAAGCGAGTATATGAGGCCTATACATGCGCTATAGAGGGATGTTTAACATAGGTATAACATGATGTATAACACAGGTAACATTGCATGAGGACTATACATACGTTAAGGAAACAGTTTAATTCAATCACCAGCTATAGAGGGATGTCTAACATGGGTATATCATGATGTATGACACAGGTAAACATGGTAATCTAGATCAGTATAATATCTGACATTAATAAATGATGTCGTGATATATTTGTTAACCGACTTATTGTTTAATAATTATAACTGTCTATTATATATGTTATCACTGGATCATCTTGGTCACGTTCTGTGTCTGCAGACAGCGATCGAGGGTGCTGACACTTCAGATGTTTTGAAGCTGAGAACGTTGGACATAAACGTATCAAAAATGGATAGATGGGTAATTTGTGTTCACATAACGTACTGTATTATGCACTCTCATTTATGCAGTAACATCGACACAAAACATTCGTCTCTGGTCGACTAATAACTGTTAAGTTCAATTTACCGACAGGGCTCTGTGGACTTATGACGTATAAGACAGAGGGCATTTTCGGCATTCAGGGGCACCCTCTCCTCCGAAGCACCATCAATATGCCCGTCCCTATCCTCCCCGTCATTCACAGTCGACGTGTCGGCTGTAACATTATTACATCATATAAGTGCGGGGTAATAATAAATAATTGGAAAATCAGTTTTGATGCCGAAACCAAAAAGCCAAGATATGTAACATCTCATTAAAATTTCATATGTATTAGAGTTCATTACTCCCGACCCACATTCCCCACCCCTGCGGACGGTCCTCTCCCTGATAGAATCAAGTTACCCTGACGGTTCCATCCCTATTAAATTATACCAACAAACATTCACAAATGGAAGGAGTGTGTGAAATTTCTGCTGAGAAAAGTAGCACGTTCTCAACGGAGGAGAGGCACAAAGAATTAAGGTTTTGCAGACCCACAAAAGACTATATTAAAATAATAATTATTACTTTCTGTATAGTATATATATTATTGAACAAGCCAATTTAGGGATCAATACAATGTCTGTTAAATCAGAGCATTTGTCCATTATATTTTACGGTAACCTCAAAGGACCCACCCAACTATTATACATGTTCAATATGGACTGACGTGCAAAGGTTACTGTGGCAGCGATTCCCTATAGACGTTCCAATCTCTTGGCTGTTTATTTTAGCGATCGGTGTGAGATCATAATGAAGTAAACAATTAAATTATAATTATAACGCAGAGAGAGATGAAAATCCTTGTGTTAACATTATATATCCTTGACAATTAAACCCTGACCAATCAAAAAACAATTAGTAATAGTTCCTACGAATCAGGGAACATTTAGTTAAGGCCCCTCCCACTAAATTGTTGCAGGAAAAAGTAATTTAAATGGGAATTTTCTCCGACTGATCCTCACCTCTCTCCTATCGCTCAATAACATCGGCAGAAGTCTCTTCATCGTTCTTATACATATCCATCTTTCGGATTAACGTAAGTTATCTTCTTATTTTTAATTTTGAAGATTTTTATTTATTTATTAATAGTACATTTTATGATTTTTTAAGCTTATTTTTAATTTTTATTTTTGAAGATTTTTATTTATTTATTAATAGTACATTTTATGATTTTTTAAGCTTATTTTTAATTTTTAATTTTGAAGATTTTTATTTATTTATTAATATTAGGCTACATTTTAAGATTTTTTAAAGCTTATATTTCAGTAAGAGTAGAGTATGTTTACGATATTAAAAGTCGCTGTATTCCTAGACGATAGGGTCGAGGGCAACCATAAGCAAAAAGAATCTCATTTTGTGTATAGTGTCGAAGTAAAAATATTTCTAATGACCTCATTGTAGAACTAGATATGTTGATAATATGAGTTCTAGGTGGTCCTGTTCATATTTTTGTAAATAAAATATCAAGTAAAAAAGAGTTGATCTTTCTGATCGAGAGATTAACTGGTATGCCTATTGTGTATGTCGTATCTACATCATCCATCCATCTTCAACATCATCGCATAAAACTGGTCACGTGAGCACAATAAATTGATCACATGACTAGAGTAATATTCAGACAGAAACAGTTGGCATACATATGAAGCGTTTCACTACCTCAAACTTCTACTGATATACCAGTTTACCGATGTAACTGTGATATACCAGTTTACCGATGTCATTGTATACGCCAAAAGAAAAAATAGACATGTATAAGGAGCCTGCACTGAAATGACTGATAGTCGCCTATAACGAGTATATACCCATAACTTTCACATGTCAAAATATGAGGTGGAGTGGGTGGGAGGGGAGGTGGCTATCAAACGTTTATAGTAATTAACCATATTGCCCTGGTATTTCTTGAATAGAATACTCCATTTCTCATTTAGAATTTCTATAAACCTTCAAAGCCATCTTCAAATAATATACTACATTATGCTATAAATGTATTCGACATATGAAAGATAACAAACTTTGATTTGCCTCAGAGGTTATTTACTTGTCACAGTAACGTGGTAACGTTATCAAGTGTATACGTAAACTATTACATGGCTGAAATCACAATGCTGACTATATGTCATTGTGAAATAAAACAGAAACCTATAGAATAGGGTTACCGCGTGTCAAATTATAACAGCAGTCCAGTCAAGCGACTTTAGAGTAAAAGACATCATCAATCGATTTAAATGAAGTAGTTTTGATGACGTCATATCACGTACCTTTTGCAAGCCTTTCTCATCAAATGAAGTGATTTTTTCCCCAAGAACTTATGTAGATTGTGAAGTTTTAAATTTATTTAAATACAAGACATGCTTTATACACGATGAACCGATCGTACTATCACGCTCATCTGACAAATTATTTTTTATGTTTTATTTTTTATTTTTATATAATTCTCGTATAAGTTATGCTAATATATGTGTATAAAGTACATTCTAGTACCGTAACGAATCATTTTGATTAAATATTGTAAAGAACTGTTCACTTCAAAGTTTCAAATATTTTCTATAGCGAATTAGTGTTGTTCTGTGGAAATGATTATTAAAATTATCTGTCGCCTTATTCTGTCGTTCGTCATATTTCTATTGCTAAGTATTATTAAATGTTGAAGTCTACGATGTATATTTTATTGAATTATTAACTTGTTGAACTATGCTATACATCAGTAAATGTAAACTGTATATTAACACTTTGTAATAGCAACATATTCTATAAACAATGATTTTTTTTATCGTGGTTCACACCTGACGATGATCACACAGTCACAGTCTCTGTGTAAGGGGACTGCAGGGTTTGAGAGCGGATCAGTCGGTTCGTTGTTTGGTTTTTTTGTGCCTATAGGTTCTTTCTCGGGTGACTTTCCTTAAAAAGTATTACTGTTTATCGAGTCCATCCTTAGAATTTTAAGTCCTCGAAGATCAACATGCCATCCTTATCACTACAGATGGCAGTAGATTTCTGTCTCGCTTGGATAGATTTTGATATATTTTCGATTCTCAAATCTTCAGTTTATTGCGGATAGCCATAATTCCAATAATTTCCCGAGTATATCATATGAGCGGAACACTTCGGGCTTACACTCGTGTATGTGTGTGGGGAAGGATGTGGGTATATACTCAGTTACGTCTGTGAATTACAAGTGGTTTAGGAATTAACAAATGAAGTCTATTTTATTATTTAATAAACTCTGTTTATGTCTTTCTATAGCTACATCTAACAACATGGCATTCAGCGGCAAATGGACTGTATCCAAGTTCGAGGGACTTAACGATGTCATGGACGCATATGGCGTCGCTGCCGACAAGAGGGACCCCTCCAAACTCCAGGGTGGTTCAGTCGAGATCAAACAAGATGGCGACAACTTCACCTTCACCGCCACCGGTGGACTGGGCAAGGCAGGAACACACACCATGACTGTTGGTGGACCATCAGAAGGAGAACTCTTCGGCAAGGCCTACAGTGGAACCACCGCCTGGGAGGGTGACGTTCTGGTCTTCAAGGGCAAGTCTGGAGTGGTACTGAAGAGGTCGATCGAAGGAGGCAACCTGGTTTACACCATCCAATTCGGAGGCAAAACCGGCAAGGTTTTCCTCAGCAAGTAAATCGGAGACTAATGATTATAGTAATTACCAACTGATTTGACTAATCATAAATTGGAAGACGTCCCTACTTTGCCATAAAGAGATCTACATGGCTCGGCGGTGAACATCATATTGCTGATTTATATTGATATATATATACAACTGCTTATTGTTCCTAAGTAATACAATGTTACTTAAATGTAGAGGATGCTCTCAGACAGAAACTACCTAACACCTGCACGGTCCATGCAATGGTTATAATATGTCTGCCGTAAGATCGTAATGTTTGATTATTTTGATGAAAGTAATGATGGATAATTGGAATATGTTGTAGATACAAGAAATAATTGAATATTTGTCTCTATGTCATCTTTTTCTT
>KN882523.1:149241-160680 GCA_000934455.1 Apostichopus parvimensis
TCACAAGGCTAGACTACTTAGTTGCAAAATGCATTAGATGTTAATCGACATAGTCTACAGGGAACCATGCCTACACCACCCCCCCCCCCCCCCCCACCCCCACCCCTGCCTTATCCCTCTTCACAACTCCCGTTTCCATCCCAATTTGATAAAATATGTCACCAAAACAGAACTAGCATTGTTCGATATACAGCTGGCAGAAGCCTACAGTGGAACTACAACCTTCCTTACCGGTTTCGAACCGCTGAATGTACAATCGGCGTCCATAGCCTAGTGGTTAGGGTGTCCGCATATAAAGCGGGAGGCCCGGGTTCGAATCCGGGTGGAGGCCGCGTCGTGGGTACATGCTTAAATTATACGATGCGGTAGGGATGAGGAAAATCTTTATTCCTCCTCCACATGCGATTTCTGAGGAATATTGGTTGACAAAACATTGGAAGTTGGTCATCAGAAAATCTGAAGGTGAACAAATTTTACTTTTACAATATTCCAACTGCCTCTCCATAATACTGTTCTGCTCATATCCATCCACCCCTCTCCATCCCCTCTTCAACGCAAAGAAAAACGGCGAAAAAAGGCCTCTGCAGCTCAGTGAATCGCTAGTCTGACGATTAAAAGGCTTAAAATAAAGACAACACAATACGAAGGAAAATCTCCATGCATAGCAAAGTTCCACAACCTCTCCTCCTACCCACCTCCCCCCAAGACGATATTTCCCGTGATCCCACACCTTTCAGTTCATGATCTTCGCAGTAAGCCTTAACGTTTAGTAATAGCTCGTGTAATCTTTATTATATAGTCTATTATACACACATAGGCATATATGAGCAACCAGCTCAACGTATTTACTTAATAAAACCTTGCACGCTCATAAAGGAGTAGATCCAATCATTACAGCTATAGGTTATTATAAAGGTGTCTATAGGTTATCGATGACATGAGATTACAACATACTACAATCTGTTAGAACATGAACTTTGATATTCTGAGTCATGTATTACACCATACATGCACTGTTTCAATTATTAGCATGCTATCAGTAATTTGTAGATTTGGTTTTATATTTCTTTCATTTTCTATCAGCTATCATAGATTTCAGATAGGACGGCGTCTGAAATGGAAGTCAATCAATTAGCAAGGTTAATATCAAAAACGTCTTTCATATGTACATATTATGAGATATATATATGTATATAATTATAGAAAACCAGAGAAATAAGATATGATTCATAATTGACAAATAAGGAGTAAAGTTTTAGAAAATATATTGGAATTTTCGGTCCCCCTGGGACCTTCGTCAGCAATACTTGGCAGTCGAATGAAAAGTACAAAATGTAACACAATGAAAATATGACGCTAGATAAGTGTAAGTTGCATTGATGGAATTAGAAGAAAAATGTTGGATTGCTCAGTTGCTCTAACTGAGCAATTGAACATTTTTCTGCAAAATGTTTAATTGACAACTTATCAGATCTCGACAATTCAACATTTTTCTGAAAAATGGTCAATTCATCACTTCATTCCAACTGAGCAATTGAACAATTTTCTGCAAAATGTATAACTGACAACTTATCATATCTCGTCAATTCAATATTTTTCCATAAACACCAGACTCACAGTTATGAATAACATTCGACGGAAAAGTTTTAACATTCCTGCTATGGGGTTCCTTCATAGTTTGGTACATCCTATTCCAACAAGTGATTAAAACGGCTGATTCTAGCATTCTATGCAATGTTTACAGAGTGCGCCATCGTTTTTATACGAGAATGACAAAAACATAAAATGAAGAATAAAACGATGGTAGACCGTGAAGAACGACAAGATTTTTGAGGGTTTTGAAAGGCTCGTCGAACATCAAAATGCCTTGGCACTTTCCTTGGCCCGAGTACATTAAGAAAAAAGCATGTAGATATATTTTACAGCATTATGTTGGAAGTTTCCTTGAAGAGAAACTAACCCTCGATCAACTCAGTGTAGATTTGTACAGTGGCACTGGTACAGTCACAGATGTCAAACTTGATGTGTGGGTATGTAGCAACGTTATAAAGGGTTAGCCCAAGTAGGCATTACTTATCCATTGTTTACTATCCCGTACTAAGTGAGTGTAGCCTAACGTTAGGTTAGATCAATTCACTTATTGAAACGTGCATATATGTTATTCTTCATTGCTGTTAAGTACATTGACTACACTAATGCACAGTGAATATTGTACAGCTTTGAAATGGAATGAGTGCCTCTAAAACTGTAGGCCTGGTTTCAGCTTAGTGAATGATCTGAAGTTCCTTTTCGGGCTATTCAATCTAGGCCTATATGATGTCGCAACCATTACCAATGATGCATGCAAATTAGTTTACTCTATGCTGTTATTAAGAAGCACAAAAACGTCCCATAATGACTGAAAGTAGGGTATAAACCATGTGACCACTGCCGGAGTAAAACAAACTTTGTACTTTCACCACCGCATATGCACTTCCACACTAGCATGGAGGCTCAGTAGACTTGAACGTATGTATGTACTGTATGTATGTATTTTAGATCCTCCTGCAAGCAGGAACTCGCGAAGAAGCCTCATTGGCTTATCGAAGCCGCAAGCTGACCGAAATCAGTCTCTTACATTCATATTTAACGTCTATAATTATGAATTGTCAATTGTCAACAACTCTGTAACTGGACGACATACATTAATCTGGGAGTGACTCGAACTGGGGACCTTATGATAATGTAATATTCTTTGTACCTGCAGCCAACATTACATTATCAAAATAGTTTGTTACTGCACCTCCAGGGGATTCGGTCACGTTTATGAAAACTCCCATATAATGTTGCGTCATTCTCAAAATAAAAGCAAGGATTCTCCATACATTTAGCCGACATAACATTATCATATAGTTTTAATCGCCTGGGGTGACTTCGCCTGCACCCAGAACATTAAGAGGCACAGTGGACTTTGTCACTTTTATGAAAACACCCACAATATTGTTATGTTGTTCTCAAAATGAAAATTTCTGAAAATTAGAGTTACTTAGTATAAATAAGCAGTGATTGATTTTACCAAGAAAAAAGGATCACTAGAAATTTATCTCATATTGATATATGTGTATTAAGTTTACTCCTTACGAATAACATTTTTACAGTGTGTTTTTGTTGTATTGTAACAGAAAGAGGGTTGTTACTCTCACTTGAAATTGTTACTTTTGCAAATTACATCACCTTGCAAGGTCAATCCTCATCATTCGGGGGAAGTACTTGATTGACTCATGGATGCATCCACGCATGTGCAGTTGAAACTTAATTTGAGAAAAAAAATGTAGGTTTTCTTATATGATCAATTCACCTTCGAAGTTCTGACTAAGTGATGTTAGTGCACATTCATATCCAAGCAGGTTTTTTTGTCATCTGGCTAGATTTTCATTATTTTATTTATTTTTGTTCTCCTAGGCCATTAATGAAAACTTAAATGCAGCTGGGGCACCTGTAGAGCTGAGAGGAGGAAATGTTGGAAGCATCTCTGTGTCGGTTCCTTGGTCGATGCTTCTCACAGACAACAGCAAGGTGGAAATAAAAGGTCTAGAGCTAATCCTTCAACCCAAGTACAGAGAAAATGAAGAAGACTTTGGAGGTACGACATTTCTAATTAACTCTTAAGTCTTCTAAAATTTTCTCATAAACATACATGTAAAACAATAATTTCTAAAGAGTGTGGCGTGTTGGGAAGTGGGTGGATTCATCTCACATCTTTGTAATGTATGTATATCATTTACAGTACCGCCAATAAGTAACTTGGTAAACCGCGCTCTTTTTTTGCGCTCAGTGCATTTAACCGCGCTATATCTTTTGTTAAAACCCGCATTTAAATGCATTTAAATGCGGGTAATTGCGGGGAACTGTTTATCAGAGCGCAGATTTTGTCGGAAGGCTTCCCTAATTCTATTCATGCCCGCTAGAAGTGTGAAGTTCATTGTTACCGTCAGACGGTCAATGGCTGTAATCCTACTTAATTCCTTCCAATCCGGTAACAAAAGAATATCGATCGTCGCTGGTAGAAGGAAGACCAAAGGTTTATACTCGGTGTTAAGCATGTATCTAAAACTGTTTAAATTCAACATACAATACAAATGTCCGCGCAAAAATATGTGCGCAAAATAGTTGACCATTAAAACCCACGTGTCATATATACATAGAAGTTTTACGTAAGCGGAGCAAATTTCGGGGAGGCTCGTTTGTGAGTAAGCACTTATCTAAGCATCAGTATTTGTGAAAAATATCGTAAGGTTTTTCAAATATTCTCTTTGAATGTCCCCTCCATATATCTCTCTTTCTCCGTTCACTCAAAGCTCGACATTTACGCTAATTCTGTTAGGAGGAAATTATCGTAAATATCGAAATATCGCGATAACTTTTGAACTATTTATCGTGACGGTAAAAAGCAAATATCGCCCAGCACTACCTCCACACTATGAATAGCGTTGTATCGATCGGTTCACTCCCATTGTGTCGGTGGTGAATAGCGAGCGCGGGGAATTTGCGTTCCTTTATTTGGAGTGCGGGGAAAGTAGCGTTCCTTTATTTGGAGCGAGGTTAATTACAGTTAAGCTGCGTTTTGTGCTGAATCGCGCTAATCTTTACCAAGTTACTTATTGGCGGTACTGTACTACTATTCATTTATTTGTTTTCTGCCAATTGTGTACAATGGGAAAGGAAGTCTCCTATAAAGTCTTAAGAAGACTTAACAAGGTAGGAGACTCCCTGGGAGAAAAGAAAAGAAATGTAAAGAAAAGAAAAGAAAAGAAATGTACAAATATATATATAATACAGAATATACGTAAGGATTAAATATACAGTAATAATATCCTAATGATGCTGAGATGGATACGTGAATAGATCAATTCTAAAGGTATTACCTTAAGAATGTTCTGGATTAATTTATGTGAAAGTCTTTCATGAAAGTGTGTATCTTTGTATGACATTTCTGATACTATCCTTGATTTTTCAGTGAAACAACAATACTGTAGGTAAAAAAAGTTTAGACAAAATTTGACACAAAAGTGGAAACTGCATATATATGATGTCTAACAGAATTACTGTTTTCCTTCACATTGTTGTCCTGATATAGGGCTTGCTGAGTCCATGTGGAACAGTGTTAGTATGACCAGTAGCATGATGCTTGCTCAAGATTGTTTGAAACAAGAACCATCTGTTGGAGAACAAAGGGCTGTAGAGAGTCAGCCATTTGAAGGTCCTGAATTACTGGCTCAAACAATCGACTCAGGTAAGGTTGCTGTTTGATGTTGGGATTTTCTCTATCGTTAGGTCATATATTGGGGGGGGGGTCCCCTCTTGCAAAGGTGCTTCTACATAGATAATGTCATTAATAGGATCGCAATTAGTCTTCAGATTGTTGACAAGTATTCCTGCGTGTGTTTGTTTGCTTGTTTATCTGTACTGTACGTACCAAAGCACTGTCAAAGGGGGGCATACCAGGAATACCCAGGATAGACCTCTCTGTTTACATCAGTCAGTGGAGAACATAAACAACCCCATTGATGCAGTAAGGACATTTTGTTTGATGCATTAGGGAAACACTTTTCTTACAGTAGGAAGGTCTTTCTCTGCATACTATTTTCAGACTATTTTTGAATGTGTATGCGTAATCCGTGAATTGCATTAGCCAGTGTGTATCATCTGTTGGATCAGCTACAGCTTCCAGAAGATGTCCCAAATTGGCTAATAAAAATGCATTTCTTCTGTCAAATAAATACATGTCTGCTCGTCTTGGAATTTTTCAGTGCTGACAAGAATTCAAGTTACATTGAGAGACACCGTCATACGATTCGAGCACGTTCCAGAAAATGCAACCCGAGGTGTGGCCTTGGAGATGCAGATTGAAGTGTAAGTGGTTTAGTTTCAAAGAGTTGAAATATAGTTCAGTTTGTGAATATGAGAGGTGGGATATTTAATATATATGGTTGCCGTAAATGTGGGAGAGGAGCCAGGATGCGGTGGGGTGGGGGAGGGGGGGGCAGATGCAGTTGTGGTACCCAAAGTTGACTAATACCATGGTCAGTGAGATTGATGGCTTCTATGGAAGCCATGCAAATTTGGAAGGGGAAGTCACTATGGTAGTGAATAACACAGTGTATCCGTTTATACTGAAAATTTTGCACCAACTTGAGGTCAACATTTTGTAACCAAAAAGGTTTTTTTTTTAAAGTAAAATGTTTAAAGAAGGTAGAAGTACTGCAAATTTTATACTTACAATTAATTGTTGTAGAATAGTGTTCCAATTGTCTTTAAGTCGGCACCCAACGTTAACATTTTCAAAAACAGACTCAAAACTTATCTATTTTTGACTGCCCTCCCTGAGCACTAGCGCCACTGAGCATTGGTTTTCCTCTGGATATTGGCGCTATATAAATTTGCATTTATTATTATGATTATTATTATTAATACGTACACATTTTGTGCAAACCACTCACTGTTGACCAACTACTAACTATCCTCTATGACAGACTTCAGTACTACGATGAACTCAGTCAGGAGACTCCGCGCACAGACGGCAGTAGTGTGGACACGGGTCAAAGGTTATTCGAACCGGCACCATTCATCAAGAAACATTTTCAAATGATGGGTGTCAGCTTACACTTTGAGGAATTTCCCGAAGAATCCAGATCCCAGAATGATTTCACGCCGGGGGGCTACCAAGATCTGTCGATGAATTCACCACCGGTTCACATCTTGAGGAACTTCCACGGTTCCCCGTCCTCCCCTGAGATGCCTCCCCCTCACAGCGGTATCCCTTCATCACATCTGAACTCTTCTTCAGACCAAAGTAAAGGATACCTGACTCTATCACTGGTTGGAGAATTTGCTGGCAAAATGGAACTAACAGTGAAAATTAAGCAGAACGATCAAGTCCCTGGAGCTAAAGTGAGTGTCAATGTCCAATCACATATGGCGAATAGATTTCGATTTTTTTTTTTTTTCAAGAACAAATTTTAAACCAAGGCTTAGAACGACATTGCTTTAATAGCAGATGTACCTAGACTTGTCTTTATTTACATATGTATACTTGTTAAATTTTAAGTTTTATTGTTGTTAGTTAAGAACACTTATAACCAGCTGATTGGGCTGTTTTGGACTGAAAGTCAAATTTTACTTTCAGGTTGATCTATGACTAGAGGGCAAATGTCTTCAATGATTGTTCGAGATGACCAAATTTCTGTTCGCACTACCGAAATCAAGTTTGTAAGGTTGTCCAGTGGACGACTAATTGTTGAAATCAAATTCAGAGTGAACGGTAACGAAATCGGCCATACTCCCAAATTAGTAAAATTATAGATAATGGTATCACCCGCCATCATTTCGGAGATAGTGAAATAAAAACAATAAACAATGGTAGTGCTATGGTCCACCCCAAGGGGACTTTTACTGGCCCAAAACTGGTATTTCGTTCACCACACCTGCAAATCTCTCCCACAGTGTACCTATAGGTAATTCTTTGTTGTTTTACTACATGTACTCTCAGATTTACCAAATTTGCTATTAGGACATATCAACAATTAAAACCTGGTTGTCCGAGGGACAACCAGTAAACATCATTGAAATTTCCTTTGGACAACCTTCCTTAAGAATTAGGTAAATTTATCATTTCTTTGTTTTCATTTACACCCAGGCTGAAGTGGATTTGATGACGGGATCTATGAACTTGTTTTTCTCTCCTAAACAAGTCCACCTTCTCATGGAGCTCGTCCAGGGATACTTGTCACCAGGTAGATATCCTCAACTAACGGTGGATCTCATCTTGCTATTAAATAATTTAAAAAAATAAGTAATTTATTTCTTTATGTTTATTAAGAGAAAGTACAGTTTGCCATTTGACATGATATATTTTTATATGATATAATAAGTGTTAATAATAATCATCTCTTCCAGCTATTAGTAATGACAACTCAGCCGCAGGCATGCAGCGAAATAAACCGATGGTGCACGAGGATTTTGAGAGGATAGAGGGCACACTTCAACAAGAGATGATATTGAGGGGCACCGAGATGTACCCAAGTGATAGGATGAAGGATCCAGGGGTCCTCTCAGATGATGATATTGAACCTCTTGCACAATCCTGTGGTGAGTCCGGTCAGGAATATTGCTGTTATGACTAACGTCCATGATATGTATTATGTAGAGCTTGGTGAAGATTTTAGACATTTTCTGGTTACATTGCAAGGTAATCTTCTATTCAACAAAACTATGGCCTGCAAGAAGTTTTTGTATGGAAGTTTGATTCTCGTCTGATGATCATCTGTTGAGGGAGGATGATGGGGTGGGAGGGGGAGAAAAACATAAATCCTGAAACCACTGTCAAGATGCTGGAATCTCTCGTCATTGATGGTTATTTGAAAAAATGTAACAGTGTACATCTTTCTTGGAAAATAGCTCAATATAGAAGGTTAACATAAAGAGAAAAGGTCCCTTCTTCAAGCAATAAACAGATCAGTTTGTGAAAAAGGTATGTTTGGTAAACCTTGTAAGAAGGTTATTTCTTTCATGTAAATAGATAATTTAGTACAATGGTTTGATGTATTCCCTCTAACTTCCCTTGATAACACTAATAGTTAAAATGTCACTTTCACACATTTAGCGGGTAACAACAGGCCTGTATGCATTATAAATGTCTATTGTCTCCTTGTTGTCATTATGTCACTCAGTCTGTCATTGCCAGATACTTTCAAATATAGTTTACAACTAATTTTGGTTCTAATTTTTTACAAGTAAATTTAATGCTACTATGATAGGGGATGTATGTCCTCTGATGCAGGAAATGGACAGCAATATCTTGACAGTTCAATTCCACTGTTACCAAGACTCCATAATGTGTTAGTCTGTACGTTTAAAAACAATCGCGTAGCTCAACATTTGCGGTTTTCTTGTTTTTCCAGAGGATGACATATTTTACTCGATGTCTAGAGGCAGAGCTTCTTCATCCTCATCCTCTTACAGATTGACTAATGATATGGAATCCTCCTACACCAGCACAATGAGCACTGCATCAGTTGATACAAATCAAACCGGTGAGTCAGAGCAGATGCTGACATAAATAAAACTCAAAATGAAAGTAAAACTGTTAGCAAACTGCTTATCCACTAGAGAGCATGTGTAAGAGAATGTGTAAAAGTAAGTTGGCCTGACGTTTCGATCCTATCAGGATAAGTAAAACTTGTTACTGATTAAGAATCCTGGAGTGTCTTCCATTTGCTAGTTAGCCCTACTTATAAATTACAGAAGGCCTCACACAAACCAACAGATCTAGAACCTAACCTCTAGACCTCTGGTATTCAAACAATTTTGAATGGTGACCCCAATTTTCACCTTCATCACCTTGGCAACCCTCCAGCGGCAATTTTTTAACAACTTTCCCCCATTTCATTCATAAATGTGAGCCATCTTTTTCTTCCGAAACTGTTATCAACCCTCCAAAATATCTTGCGACCCTAAAGAGGTTGCCATCCCCCCCTCCTCCCTCTGACAGTTTGAATACCAGGTCTTTATACCAGCCTTCCCAAACTCTTTTTCTGGCAACCCACTTCTTCTAGTCTCAGATTTTTGACTCAATCTTCCATTGGTTCTAATCTAGTGTGTGTGTACTATTATTTGGTAAAATGACAAACAACTTTGATGATATTAAAGACAGATCTTCAATAACACAACCACAAGTTTAGACCTTGAGGATTAATATTGCAAGTTTCAACCATGAGGACTAAGATTGCTGCATATTTTTGAAATGTGTAAATTAAAGGGACTCACTGGTAGTTCACCAGTTAGTAAACCATATTCCAGAAAAAGTGTGCAACCCACAGGGAATAGGTCGCATACAACCTTTCATCGCAACCATGCTTTGTTGGGAACCAATGCTCTAGATTTTATCTCTGTAAGCTCTAGCCTCTAACACAGATGGAATAGAGACTTCCAGGAACAGAGAAATTAGAGCCAAAAACTTAAATCTGCTAGCTAGCCATGACACTACAGCCACAAATTCATATACTTCTGTAAATAGTAAGAGCAAAAACAGTCAGTGGCCCTAATGGGATTTGAATCAGTGCACACACCCGGTTTATTCACTCCTAACTGATTTGAATACTGTTCCCATAGGGAAACAAACAACCATAATCCGAAATGCTAAATTTAACTTCTTGTTGCAGGTACCTCCACTCTAAGCACCTTGTCGACAGTACCGTTAGGTTACAGCCAATCTTACTCAAAGGACTATACCAGTCGACCACATAGACATTCAAAGCACAGAAAAGGTAAGTCATGGAGAAATACTTAATTGCTGTTAGTGTCCACGATACCTTTTACTTTCCTATGTTTTTATCATAAAACAGTGAAAATAAGAAGGATTAATTTAATCCTCCCACTGGCCGCCAACCCTCTCCCTTCCCACCACCAACAAAGTAATAATAACAGCAAGAATATTATGCTTTTTTTTTTCAGTCAGCATGGATGTGCTCACACTGGGCGGCACCGGGCGGCTGCGCCCAGCAGTTCTGAATGCCGCCTAGCACAAACAGTATTTTAAACATTTCCGCCCGGCACTTTTTTGATGATAATTTAACAAATTTTACCATAACCAAAATCTGGGAGAATACATGGCACAGAATAGGAAAAATAGCACCACCTAAGCATACTTCATGTGCAATATTTGTCCAGTGGGGAGGGGGTACCCCACCCATGAGATTCCTCTCCCAGGGAGTGGATCACACTACCGCACAATCTGCCCGGCACCGAAATATTCCTGAGCACATCCCTGAGTCAGTTTGCACAGATTTTGTTATTTATGCCATTCCAGATGCTTTTATTTGGTGACTCAAACAGAACAAGTGTAGATTCATGCAATTTAAATATCAATTAGCCATGAGAGTCATAACCATGCTTACATGATGTTAAACAGGTCATTCTTCCAGGAAATGACACCGGTGCAATATTCCTATAAAGCAAAAAAAACTATGCAGAGTGTATTATCCTTGAGAAAGTGATCAGATATGGGAGATAATGCTCTTTCTAATTTCATTATGGCTTAGTTCATATTCCATTGCAATAATACTGTACCAAGCATTATTTCCAAAATGACCCGCCCAGTCCAGCAGTTGTGAATTATGAATTCCTTTCTAAAATGATTTTGAATGGCTTTCACTCATCAGTTAGGAATACTGACATGAACGTTAGGACAATACAGTCGTAAATTGTTCTGTGAAATTTGACTGCACTTGTGAAAAAATTATAGAAATACAGTGTCCTAATCTATGCCTTTATTTTAAATCCAGCAAACTCATGTAGATCTATCTAATGTATGCACGAAGAAGTCATTATGTTACAACGTTCATTTAAAGTCACAAAATATGGCATGACAAAAATTGTTTTGTCTTCTTTCTCCCCCCCCCC
>KN882523.1:166625-191446 GCA_000934455.1 Apostichopus parvimensis
ATACCGTTTCTTAAAGTGGTCAGAGGTGGTGAGGACAACAATGATAAGAAGATTGACTGGCCCAGGTGAGTGTTTCTGATTTATGTCTTAATGTTGCAAAATTGCATCTAAAACTGTATTGCCTGCAATGTCTCATGGTACACAGTGCTGCTGCGTATTAGCTGTATGTTATCTTTATAAATATCTGAGCCTTGGTTATGCCGTTTCTCCTGATGATGCTGCTGCGCATTAGCTGATCAAGCCATGTTTTAGGACAACGTCAAATAAAAATGTTTACTTTGAAAACCTGACAGGTTTTCATTTGACATATTTCCAATGAATCAATCAGTGTCACGCTAATGTGCCTTTAACTCCACCTTTTGCTGTCTCTAGTTTACACAGTTTGCTTTCTCTAGTTTGCTGTCTGTAGTTTACACAGTTTTCTGTCTCTTGTTTACGCAGTTTGCTGTCTCTATTTTACACAGTTTGCTGTCTCTAGCTGTCTCTATTTTACACAGTTAGCTGTCTCTAGTTTACACAGTTTACTGTCTCTAGTTTACACAGTTTACTCTCTCTAGTTTACACAGTTTACTGTCTCTAGTCTACACAGTTTGCTGTCTCTAGCTTACACAGTTTGCTGTTTCTAGTCTACACAGTTTGCTGTCTCTAGCTTAAACAGTTTGCTGTCTCTAGTTTACACAGTTTGCTGTCTCTAGTTTACACAGTTTGCTGTCTCTAGTTTACACAGTTTGCTGTCTCTAGCTTACACAGTTTGCTGTCTCAAGTTTACACAGTTTGCTGTCTCTAATTCATACAGTTTGCTATGTTATCCTTTCTCCTCTTGTTTCCATGATCATTGTTTCTATCCCCTCTCTCTCACTCTTTGTTTTTTCTTCCAGACTTGTTGTGTCAATAAATCCCATTCCTGAGCAGAACATTCTAGAGAGATCCAATAACCACATAGGGGAGCCAGACTTGTCCTTCAGTCGCCACCCCATGGAGGAATCCATCGGCGATAGCTACTGCAGACAACAAGAGAATAAAGAACCGTCCCCATTCAGTGCTAAACGAGTGGGTTACATGATGGAAGAC
The DNA here is from genome assembly GCA_000934455.1 of Apostichopus parvimensis. Classification (NCBI taxonomy): domain Eukaryota; kingdom Metazoa; phylum Echinodermata; class Holothuroidea; order Aspidochirotida; family Stichopodidae; genus Apostichopus; species Apostichopus parvimensis. Next base: position 167,697 of record KN882523.1, read on the forward strand.
CAGGTAATGTCAGTCTTGTCTTCAAAATCCAACCTTGTAAATGTTTATCACTGAGAGATGCATTAAATAGTCTGATGCTTTGTTCCATTAGGGATAAAGATTTACAAAATACCCTTTCTTCTGGCTTCCATCATTTATTTCATTACTGGTAAGTTTGTTATCACAATAGTTTATAGGGAAAGACCTCTTCTCAAAAGTCTTTTATTCGTTTGTAATTAAAGTGTGAGCAAGTCATTAAGAAATCTGAAACAATGGTCATGCAAACTTTCTTTACTTCTGCTATCGTTTGCAGTTCAATAGCATCATTTCCGATGATACACCATCTCCCAGTTATCAACTTATCATGTTGGATTTTATACTTGTAATCAACCCACAATCAAACTTGTTGAACTGTTTGGAAAAAGTTTTCCAAAAGTTAAAGGTTCAAACTTTCTACCTTTCAAATGACCATGTCAGTCATCTGTTATCAGTGAATTGTAGCAAACTTCTATACTTATGAATGGTTGCCAGGTAGTATGCAACAGACACTTAAATGATTCCCATGGGTGATTTATTGTTCTTTTGGTCGCCAGATGGTGATGCCTGGAGATCCGGATGAGATGGCAGAGTTCATTGATACCTCGACCAAGAGTTCCAGGTTCAGCCTTCAACTAACTTTACCAAATGTATCCATTCACTTACCTAGCAAAGACTTCTTAGAGACAATTTACAACAGGTAAATAATACCTTATTGATTTTAGATGGCAGTTTCAGTTTTTAATTATGAGACTTACTTGTAAAATGTCTGGAATGTCCCCACAAGACACATAACGACTACTAACATTTTTCCACTGTTAGAAATCATAAACCATTTCATCGTCATTATCATATATCAAACACACCCTTCTTGTGAACAACTCTCCCAAAATGACTAAAACAAATTTCTTCTTGTTCCTTAACACAGTCATATATTAAAGCACTAACTGCAATACAATAATTTGCTTGTGAATATTGAAACAATACAATCAAAAGGAAGATGAAATAATTCATACGCTTATGGCATCACTCTGACATCTCCAAGGTCCAGTCGAAACTGATTGGAAAATAAGATTGAAACTTGCAAATAAAATGTAAGGTATCGCCGGAAGTTTTATTTTTCGCGTAGTTCAAAGATGGTGTCTGATTTTATGTTTCCCCTAACTCATTTCTCTTTGAAGGTTTGGCAATGACCTGTTGCTATGGACACCATCTGCTCCTACACCCCGTGACATCATCAATGTCTGTCAGTCATTCGGACCAGTGGCCGGTATGGATATCTTGTCTCAGTTTGGCTCTCAGCCGTACTTCTCAGTCTGCCAATCCAGTTACGGCTTTACTGGTGAGTACTTGAAGACCAAGTAGAGATAAGTTGCAAATGTGACATTATTACATGAATCACACTTGAGTGGTGACTCATTACTCTTTATTCATTACTCTTTACTCATTACTCATAACTTAAATCCTAGCATAGTTGCACTCATGGATTTGTACGTATACTCAAACTCGATAAATTTTGTAAATCTATCATTGATACTAGTGTAGTGCAAGACTGAGTCCTTGACCTGACACTCAGAGCCTTGTACTCACTTGTACACGCTGGTACTCATATCAAGGGGACTTCTACTTGTTCTCGCACTTATTGTGTTGTACTAGTGCTCATGCTGTTGTACTCGTCCTCATGCTGTTGTACTCGTACTCCTGCTGTACTTGTACTCATGCTGTTGTTATCATCCTCATGCTGAATACTCATGCTGTTGTATTTGTACTAATGCTGTTGTACTCAAACTCATGCTGTTGTACTAGTACTAAATGCTGTGGTACTCGTATTCATGCTGTTGTACTCATACTCATGCTGTTGTATTTGTAATCATGCTGTTGTACTCGTACTCATGCTGTTGTACTAGTACTCATACTGTTGTATTCGTCCTCCTGTTGTACTCATACTCATGTTGTATTCGTCCTCCTGTTGTACTCATACTCATGTTGTACTCGTACTGATGCTGTTGTATTGGAACTCATGCTGTTGTATTCGTACTCATGCTGCTGTACTCTAACATTCATATTTGTCATATCAATTACTGAATGGAGCTGTTAGATGTTGCCCTTTTGCTGGTGATTTCATGATATATATTTTTATCCTTTGTGAAGAGTCTGATGAAGATGATGATGATTTGGAATCCATCAAGAGAAGCTGTGGGAGGAGACAGAGCTCTAAGGAACTAGCTGCTGGTCAAAACTTCATGTCCTTCAGTCTCGTAGTCGGTCAAGGTTTCCTCTCGGCTCAAATGCCAATTGTGGTGAGTTCACGTGGGCTTATATTTACAAAAAAACATAGGAAATGATAACAGTGAGTGGTCTTTGTATTACTCACACACACAAATGTACATGAACATCATATTTAAGTCACTTGTAAAATAACTTAATAAGTTTGCTATTTTTTTTTTCATTTCTTTATTTCAAAATGAATTATCAGCAGTTAGCCAGTTTTAATCTAAAATCTAACCTTTCGAAGCAGATGCACCTATACCTAGTCTACTATGCACCCCAAGAATCTGGTTCAGCCAAAGAGTTGTGTAGGTTCCAAGGCACAGCATTTGCTTGTGATCAGTACAAGTTTTGAAGTCAATGTAGTTCTTCCAAATGGTTTATTATTCCTTCCAAGATACCTAAAGTCAAACCTGAAGGCTAATGACCAAACCTCTCTCCGATTTCATTCGAGCAAACTGACTTAGGTGACAATTCAATGTCTGAAAAATGTGCTTAGGATAAGAATCAGAATAATGTCTTTTGTATTTGTTGATCTTTGTTGACAGAGAGAGGACGGTGTGGTCGACATGGATGCTCATGGAGAGATTCTTATACTGTTGGAAGAAACAAACCTCTTTGCGGTTACAGCAGTCAAAGGAGACCCTGGCATGTCTTATCTATGTGCCCAGGCCAAAACATTGGATGTCTTTCAAAATGGTATGTCACCACGATGAAATGAAAGTTGTTATACTTGATTTGCAGTTTTATATTTGTGCAAAGGAAAATGTCATAAATGAAGATTTATTAATTTTTTCAATGATTTGATGTTGTCTATCAGTATGTAGCTAACATACACAGACAATGGGGAAAAGATAAGCAAGTTATATATGCAATTGTAGGACATGGTGGCATTAAGTCCGGGAATGCTCAATGGTTGGGTGTTGCATGAGGTGCATAAAAGTGGACTACAAGAGTAGAAATACAACTCTGTATCATTCTGTAAGTTGATGTTAAGTTAAGGACAGTCATCACCTAAGGTTTACAAGTTATTTTCCTCTTGGTAAGGGAACTCGCTCTTGGGGTTGGGTGATCAGTGGCATACATGGAAAGCAAATTTTCTTGACAGCCTTTGTTCTGAAAATTAAACATATCGGATAGAATTACAACATCAGAACAAAATTATTTTCTGCCGTCTTCTATGTTTATTATAAATATTTTTTTTAGTTACCCTAAATTTCTTCTCTTCATCGTTTAAGGTGTTGCGGCCAATGATTCGGAGAATCCTTTCACGATGCACGACCCGAGCCAACCCATTCCAGAACACCTACAGCTGTGTCTTCATCTGTCAGAAGACGGTGTGGCAGGCAAATCCTCTGGGAGACAGAAAACTCAGCCGATGTTAGCTCTTGCCCTGAAGATGGAGTTTAAGGAAGATACCAACTGTAAGGTACGTTAACTGAAAGCTTTTACGTTTGTTACGATTGTTGTACCCTGGGTAACTACGATACAACACTTGGTTGGGAATTAGCTCCAAGGGTGGTTAAATGCTCGATTTGGGTACTACACTTGATTTGGGTACCACACTTGATTTGGGTATCACACTTGATTTGGGTACCACACTTGATTTGGGTACCAGGCTTGATTTGGGTATCACACTTGATTTGGGTACCACCCTGATTTGGGTTCAACTTTGATTTGGGTAAACATATTAAAATTGACAAGTGACCCTTATATCTGTACTATGTGGACAAATGCTATTGATGGTCGCATTCTTGTTGTACAAAATGTATTTTCCAGCCCGAAACATCAGGATTGAATCAGAAACTACATTAATGGCGACCTCTTTATTTCAGATGATGCAATGTGCTGTTGGTTTAAGAGGTGCTACTATGAGGGTAACGTTATCCCAGTTACATCACCACTGGATTGTTCAGGTCAGTAAAATCAACATACTTACAAGGAACAATATGTTGTTTGTTTGTTTTTGATCTATCGTTTCTCTGATTAATTAATCAGTAAATTAATTAACCACCACTGGATCGTTCAGGTCAGTAGAATCAACAAACTTATATGGAACAACAATTTTTGTTTGTTCTCAGCTTTTTGACCTCAACCATTTTGCTGATAATTAAACTTTTCCTATCAAATTTAGCAAACATTTATATCAAATCAATGAATTGTTTGCTTCTCTAAGACATGTAGATTTTCTACCATGTGCACATATCATACTTTCTGCTCATCATTGATAGTGCTAATTACTATTACTAATATGTTATTGCCTACCTGATTGACTTTGAATAATGAGAAATAACCTCACAAATAAAGACTTTAAAATTGAAGTTTGATTAAAAATTCTATCAAAATCATATACTTGCACAAGGGATGACGTGAGAGAATGATGTTGGAGTAGTTATAGTGTTATACTGGGATAGAATAGGGTTTCAAATTGCCTAAGCACACTTTAGTATGGCAGATGACAGTACTGAAATGGTGTACCTGTGATGTATGTTGGTCAATGAATAAATGTGATTTTTTTTGTGAGATATATGGAAATGATGCTAATGTTCAAATATTTTTTGCATTCTTTTTCAGCTCGGTGAGCTTTTTGACTTAACTGATGTTGAGATCAAAGGTTACCAGATACCAAAAGTCATCACAGAATTCCACGCTCATCTATGGGGATGTGGTTTAGATTATAGGTAAGAATCGGTTTAGAAGTGATTGATTTTGGCCGTCAAGAACATTTTAAAGTTAGAAATACCTTCACTGCTGGATCCTACCATGATACCAATGGTAGGTATAGAGTCATAGTTTTGTTTTGTGATACAGTTTGAAGCTAAGCTATCAATGGTAATAGGTTTACACAGTAAATGCAGCTGCTTCAGTTTTGTGCTAAAGTTATTCAACACTTAATGCACTGCCTGTAATATCCACAATATTGTCCCATAAATGTGCTACAAAGTCTCTTTCTTTTAAATAGTGCAATTTGGTGATTAGCCTAATCTGTTAATAACATTAGCAACTTCAGCAAAGAGTCTGTTATTCTGCAACTGATCGGGAAAACTAGACATCAACTCTTTTTGCTAGTGTAGTTGTATGTCAAACACAGTCCATTGCTGTAAGGTACAAGATGTTTTCAACCAACTGTTACAAGTGTTCAAGCCATGTTTTCTTTTGATTTGGTACTGCTGAGTAAGTTATTACCTAAATCAACTTAAATAGGGTATCATCAACTAATATATATTATGTTTACAAATTACTTATATTATTTTACTCAACTTTTGTTTTTTGTTTTTTTCTTTGATGACAGGCCTGTTTCACTTCCACTCAGGTCCTTCTTGTTATTGGACTCTCTCAGTATATCAAGCAACTTAATGTTTGAAGCTAAAATATCTGTGCAAAGGTAAGAAAGCATAAATAAATGACTTCTTTGCTAATATTACAATGAGTATTTGAATATTGAGTAACATCATTGCAAAATTGTACCTATACAGTCATGAAGTGTACACACATGAAGAAGAACCACAACTTGTAAGATTAATAAAATACATTTAGACAAAGTCACTTGTAGTTGCCAAGCCAATGGGAATGTATTTTTGTGTGCTTATTCCTTCCTCTGTGTTTCTTTCCTTGCCTCCAACAGGTTCCTGGTTGATAATGCATTTTTATTTCTCTCGGACAAATGCAATGAGCAAAGAGTAGATTTGAGCAAAAGTAAGTCTTTTTAAGATTTTCTCAAAAAGTGAAATCACTTATCTATTGTATTAACATACATTATGGCATCAGATGTTACACCTCACCATGATCAATGGGTAACACAAATTGGTGAGAGTTACACTCAATGGTGATGAAAAGTATGATCATTAGGGTTAACACACAATGGGCATGTCCTTGTTGTCATGGTTACCGCTCAGGTCAATTGCAGAAGACACAACACGTCACTTTTTTACAATGAAACATAATTAGATAGAATTTCTTGTCTTGTTTTATATGGATTATTTAATTGATTTTTTTTTTGTACTGGTGTGCCGTTAGTTTAATTTTCCTAGAAATGCGATCTAGAATAAGATTAGTGGCATAGAAAAGAATGTGGGTCTGGAGGAATGGATGGGGGGGGGGTCGGGTGGGGTGGTGCTGAAATGTTACCCTCCATGCATGCATAACTATCAACAATAATACCAACCAAAGCTTAGTGACAGTATCTGAGGTACAACTAAGATGTTACTGACAATCAGTTGCATCGTTTCAGTAGTTTTCTCAGCATGATATAGTTTCAATTTCAGACAGTTTGATCCTCATGTTTGTTTTTGTGTTTTTCTTGTCCGTCCATAGATTACGTTTGTGTTTTAGACGTGGGTAACCTGGAGGTCAATCTCAGAACGAACACAGAAGTGAAAGATGACGACAGGCCGAACCTGTCGAGAAACGGTCGGTTTCCATCCAAAGCTGGCAACAACAATGGTGGAGGTCTCGATGGGAAAAGGGTCAGAAAGGTAAGATAGTGGTCCTGATTTCAATCAAATCATCCTGGCTCTTCTCCTCCCTGCTAGGTCATAACGATGTTAAGTTTAAAGGATCACTTTAGGTAGAATATTAGTCTTGGTACGTCATTGGTCAAGAAGAAAGAAACAATTGGATTCCTAGTAATGTTTCTATAGCTGTTCAGCTTTTCAAGATATTCAGCTTTAAAATTTATTAAATCTCTGGAATGTTCCTTTAAAGCCATATCGATGATGACGTCTGCTCCTCAGTGCAGGCCTTTATTTTAATATTAATCCATTGTCTTATAAATCCTACTAACTCGATAAAAAAAATTTAAAAAATTCTAAAAGAAAATTTATATGAAAATGGTCTAGAAGCACAACCTAGACTGATAACAATGTCTTTGAATGGATATACTAAACAGTCATGGATTTCCCACACCTATGGGATGGAGATGCTTGTGAAGAAAGACAGCTCCAGTTGCAAGATATATCATGGTTTTCATGTTCCTTGTATGCCATATTTGGGAAATTCCAAAATATGACATCACAGAGCTGCTACCCCCATGAAGCTATTAGATGCTTTTCATTGTGTTTTCACTATGTCATTTTTCTTTGGTTTATGTGGTAGTTTTTGGTAGTAGAATGTCAAATGTATTGGTATATAACTATATATTCGTCCGGTTTATAGCAGGATCAAAAGCTTACTTTCACCTTGAAGATATGAAAAGATAAACTAAGAGATATCACACCCAGGTGGCAATATCACATGAAACATTGAGAACAGTGGCAAACCCCAGAGATGATAGTTCACTAAAGCCTTACCTAGTTTACTTGATGTTTTAAGTTATGCTTAGAAAGAATTGCCCATTCAAAAAACGTGTGGTTTATGTTTCATCTCTTGAAACCAGCAATACATGTATAATACCGCTCTGATCGCTGTTTCAAATTCTCACAGGAATGATACTCCATATAAAAGCTACAGTAAACTGTACCATTAACCAACATGAAAGGTAAACTCAGAATTTACTTCGCTCCTCATTTACCTGTCTCCTCACAACCTTAGCACCTCATTCTACCGTGTCTAGTATGCCCTGGTAATCTTTAACACTGTGCACCCTCAACGACCAGCCCCTCCGGTCATTGTTTTCAAATCTGTCACAGACCTAGTTTTGACATTTCTTTCCAAATTGTCTTTTAAATTGATTCCATAGAGTCCTCAGTTTGAGCTGAGAGTGAGGAATGACATGATTCATATCAGAACATGTGCAGATTCATGCAGCGCTCTTGCTTCCCTGTTAATATACCTTGCCAGTGATGGAGACATCAGGACCTCATCCTCCTCCTCCTCCTCCTCTGCTCCTCATGCACCCCCCACCGTCAACGATGCGGACTGCGAACTCGCAGTGAGTTTTATCAAGATTTTACATTTTTTGTCATATTTCGGTACTTTGCATGGTTTGGTGTGAATAGAAATCAGAAAAAGTATTAAAAGTAGTAAATGATTTTTTATATGCAAGAAGTAAAAGTTATCAGAGGAATGGATGCCTCACTGTTTACACCATAGCATGAATGGGAGTATAAGAACAGGGTGATAAGTATTATCATGCTTCAGTTTCTCTTGTTGTGAAATAACAAAAGAAAAAGATGTTAACATTGAAAAATTTGGCTTTTAAACAATATTGCATTCCATTTAGCAAGCAGTGAACAACATTGTTATTTGACATAAAGACTTTCATGTGATGTAACTCTAAGTATCTCCCTATCTAGATGAACATTGCATAGATACAGAATTTTTACAAGTGTTTATGTTTCATCTAAACATAGAGCAATAATACATCTAGAATATTATTACTATTTTGGGGCAAATTGATACAATGAAAGATTATGAACAAAAATCTTTCTTTTTCCTTATATAAAAAAAATTTACTGTTTCATTTATAGCCAATTTACCTGGCAATAAATAATCAAGGTGGACTGTTGTTTGAATGCCATTTAGGTAATTTAGAATCAGTTAACTTTCTAATCTATTATTTTTTTTTTTTTTTCACAGTGCTAGTTAATTTGTATTTTTTTTTTTTTTTTTTGTGGCAATTCATATAATGTTAATTGGATGATCAAAACTGTCTTTGTCTCATCAATTGCAATGTTGTGCACATATAGAAATGTTTTAAGGCTCAATAAGCTGTTATGAAGTATGGAATCTTGGCTTATTCTTTCCCAGACTGAACTTGATACAATGGTCAGCAAGAGTCCTCTTGGTCAGGGAAATCACCTGGATCAGATGACCATGTTGATGGATGAAGCCATGGAGGAACTCAGCCCTGGAGGAAAGACAAAACAAGGTTCAGGTAAGTGAATGGTAAAGGTTTCTATATACAGTAGGTTCCATTAGTATGTTTGGGAGCATTAACAATGCATTGGGCATGAACTTCGCATTGCGCATTAACAATGCATTGGGAATTAACTGTGTATCGTGCATTAACTATGCATTGTGCTTGTAGGGATGTCTTTTGGTTTAGTATGGAAGGTTCCATTAGTATGTTTGATAGCATTAACTACTATGCATTGTGCTGGTAACGTACTAATCTCTAGCAGACCATTAAATTTAATATTACTGTTCCATAGTGTTATCTAGACACATCTCACTGTCTCTCTCTTTACATTTATAGACGGTCCTTTCGCTGTGCCATGTACTCTCTCTGAGTCTCCAAACTCCCGCATGTTCTACTTTCCAAACGAAGACACCGGTAGCAGCCCAGTGATGGAAACCGCCATGCTGGATTCTCACCATGACCTCATTGACCAGGAGCTGCGGATGATAGATGTCGACGAACAAAGCAAGACCAGCCAAGAGGACCATTTCATAGATGACGATGGATTCGACATTCTAGATGACTTGGGAGCAGGGATTGGGGTAGGTTGAAATTTAAGAAGATTAGTAGTTTAGTAGGCATTATTAGGGGAATAACTCCCATGACACACTAGGTCTATCTTCAACCCTGTTCCATAGTGGTATGAGGGCTCTTTTATTGCTGGAAAATAAAGCATCTTGTATGACAAGTTTTTTTTCTGTTGTCCAGTAGATAGACGTGATTGTTTCTATAGTATGGCCATCTGTAAATTCACTACCAGTGAATTGGTGTCCTTGGATTGTTATGTTCCAATCTATATTAAGATTTAAGATTTGCCTTTTGGAAAATCAGTTTAATAAGACTCGGTTGGGATAGGGCATTTATCATCAGGTCCTCACGAATATTAATGTTTTTGTCGTAGTATGTTGTTTAGGCGTTTATAAAGGAGTGATGTATTTCTTGTTTCATGTAGAGTAGAGATGGCCATTTATCATCAGGTCCTCATGAATATTAATATTTTTGTCTTAGTATTTTGTTTAGGCCTTTATAAAGGAGTGATGTATTTCTTGTTTCATACAGAGCAGAGATGGAGAACCTGTTGTCAAGGTCCTAGCTCCAAACATTAAGATCTTGGATGACCATTTCTCCAAGCCCTATGGTAAAGGAGACCAACTGAAGGCACCTGCTCACTTTCCTGATGCTCTCCAGATGTTTACAGTACAGGAATTGACGGTTATATGGCACATGTTTGGTGGAAATGACTTCGGTATACCCCAGAAGAAAGCTGATGAAAGTCCCAAAGGTTCCAGTAAGCATTCTCTTCCTTCCATATATATTTCTGTTCCCTTTTGGAAAAAATTGTGTTCGTAAAAAGTAGTCAGCTAATGTTTAGGCAATGCAATATTGACTGCGAGTCTCGTGCTGTTTGGGAGTGGATTTTAATAAGGAAGAATGAACACATATTCTTCTAATCTTTACATTTAGTTCGTGTTGAATGAATGAGAATAGCAAATCCAGCAATCATCATGAATATAACATGATTTTCTTTTTTCTTTTTTAATATAGAGCAATCTTCAGGTATAAAGGAACACACTCATGGCAAACAAAGGTACGTTATTGTTGTTATTGTTGTTGCAGCTGTTAGATAATCGTATGCAAAATATCCAGGCACTCTCATATAAATTAAAAATTGTAGAAGAAGACAACAAGAAACTAACATGTACCTTCAGTATTACAAGTTTGAACTAAAGTATCTCCTAATTTATGAAACATTGAAGAAAACCCTTGAAAGTGAATCACTTTCTATGCATGATTATTTATGAAGGTAGGAAGGTAGGAAACTTCACAAAGTAACATTCATTCCCTTTCCGTATATTTCCTTGCTAGTAACGTAGCACATTATAAGCAATTGTGAGGACTATGAAAAACAACCAACCAAACAGCTTATTAAGCTGACCACACACTGCCTATTCAGAATATGGGCTACTCTACTCGACTGTTGCGCCATAGTTTTGTTTTGTATTAGTCAAGACCTTATAACAACCGTTGCTCATATAGTTCGCAATGTTTATGGTACAATTCAATCTTACTTCTTTGTTCCTTGATTAGATATAGTCTGATGATACCATGTGCAGACTCAAATGTATGAGTCTGCCGCCCTCAGTCTCATGTCATGTACCTTAATGCTAACTGACAAGGTTCAGAATGATTGAGACGATTTGTATCTTTGTTTTAGGACGGGTTCTCCTGGATCAGATAGAAAACCAAAGGACCAGAGGGACCCTCAGAGCATGGACTGGAAGGAGAGAGGGGGCAAAGGAAGGGACCACAAAGTACTCATGGAGTTTCAAGTTAATAAGGTGAAGAGTGATTGAATATTTAGAAAATGTATGTAGACCATAAACTGGATTATATCATTGCAGCATAAAAGATAATTTAGTTCTAAAAGATAGGAAAGGTATGGAGAAGGCCTGTCATATTCTGACATAAGCTTTTAGATCTGTTTATATTGCATGAATTTTGTTGCCATGTGAGCAAAGTGCAGCATATATATCTGTTGTTTATTACAGCTTCAATTCAGACATGAGGTTTACCCGAACCACACAACTCACGCAGCGAGGCAAGTTTTACTCATCAATGACATAGAGGTCCGAGACAAGCTGGCTGCATCTCAGATCAACAAGTTTCTCTATCAATATTCATCCGGCAAGATTCCCAAGCGTTCAAATGCTAGTATGGTGAGTCTGTTTTATTTTGGTGGGTTTTGTCCTAATTTTGTATCCTGAGGCCACTGAGTTTTATCCTGTTTCTAACCAATAATTCCTTCTCTCTTTCAACGTATTATAATGTCCCAGCCGTGCTTCTGTTCATGGTGTCTTTAGAGTTTTCCTTTCTCATTGTTGAAAAGGGTGAACATTTGCAATTTTTTATGACAGAAAATTGTATTAGGTTATAACATCTTGATGAGGAAAGACAGATGTTGGGTAATGAAGTTTAAATGATTTCGTTTTGAGACCTAAGATTGCTATGTTAAAGAATCAATATTGTCCATATTTATAGCCCAGGATGCCTAAAGTTTGTACGGATGTGACTGTAGCAAAGGAAATGTTATCTATCCCTTTTGAAAATTCACAGCTGTTAGATTTACTTATCTTTTGCACTACCAATATAACCCTCCCATGGCAGCTTCACAGGGCCCAACTGTTCAACCAGATTAATTCCTCCCCTATACTAATTCCATGTATTAGTCGAGAGATGCTTTCCCAAGTGAGGAGAAAATTATGGCCCACCCATTAATTTCATAGATTTCATTTCTTCAATCTTATCTTTCATTTTAAGGTCTCCATTCGGGCTGTTCACATCCGTCCAGATGCAGCTGTGCCCACCCAAGAGTGCTGTCTGAGGGTGTCCTTACAACCTATGAGGTTTAATATAGACCAGGTGACTAATGTTGTACATCAAATGTAATAATAATCATGTTATAACATACCATCATGTAGCTCACAGCAAAATTTGATTGGGGATAGAGGATTATCCATTACTCATATTCAGTTTTCAGTAATTGCTAATGTTTAGTTACAGCTAGTTCCCAAAATGCAAAATTTGCTGCCAATGGTGTTTACTTTTTGCTGTTTCTGATTTCTTTTTGATATTTCAAAAAATAGTGTTGTGTATTTCTGTGAAAGAGATCAATTTGATATTTTAATGTAAATATAAAAGTTTATAACTTGAGGGTTCAAGGTTGCACTCCAAACAGAACTATTCAAAGGCTTGTTTGTTATGCAGTGCAAGTTCAGGGTGAGTGTGGTTTCCTAATTGGGCTTATACATATTCTAGTCTTTGATTGACAATATCGATATTGCAAGTAATATGGATTGAATTAGTGTCAAGTATACTTGCCTCTTGAATATTTAATAAAACATTGGCCATAGGAGGTGACTTGCTTGATCCTGAAGTTAAGGCTGTAACTAACATTATTTATGTAATGTTCAGAAAGATATACATTTCAATTCAGTTAAATAAATCTGAAAAACAAACCAATTCCCCAAATGAGTTTCTTGCTTTTGAACCTTTATGATCATGTTTGTAGTTTAGGGATCCTTTTATAATCATACTGTTAATGTCTGTTTATTTTATGAGACAAATCTGAGTGCTGTATTGGGTTTTATTGTTTGTCTATTTTTCTTTCCTTTCTTTGTTGGTGTGTAGGATGCTCTTTTCTTCGTGTTGGATTTCTTTAAGGAGATCTATGGATTACAGATAGAAGGACCAACAGGTAAGGATATACACACAAAGAGGATATACATACAAGGGGAATACATACAAGGGGATATACACATCAATAGGATACACACATCAATAGGATACACACATCAAGAGGATACACACATCAAGAGGATATATACATCAAGAGGATATATACATCAAGAGGATATATACATCAAGAGGATATACATGAAAGGATATACGCACCAATGGGATATATGACAAGAGGATATATGACAAGAGGATATACATAACCGGATATATATCATAACAGGATATATATCATAACAGGATATACACAACAAGAGGATATATCATAACATGATACACACAACAAGAGGATATACACATCAAGAGATACGACAAGAGGATATACACAACAAGAGGATATATATCATAACAGGATAAACAACCCAAAATAGTCAAACTATTACAATCGATTGTGGAAAAATCCAATGTAAAAGAGTAAAGGAAAGTAAGGAGGGGGCAATTTTTTTCCCCAAATATTCCACTGTATTTGGGAAACCTTTCCCCTGGAATATGTGCCAGAAAGCCACTGTAAATATGTCTAGCAATGTTAACCCACAAAACTTACAGAAATGATAGATGTAGATCACATCTGACATAAATTCATATTTTAATGTAGGTACCCACCTAACTTCTCTACCTGTACATCAAGAAACAACATCCCCAATGAATTAACCTTGTTTCAATTATGTTTTGTTTCATGAAATAAGACATTGGGTACTATTAAACAGACAAATTAAGTTGAAACTCGGATTTTGAAAACTATACTGAAATTATTCTTCTTGCTAACAGAGATGAGTTTTATCTTTTCATTTTGTAGACAACTACCCTCCATCCTCAGCGGGTGGTGTCACCCCTCCCTCAGCTACCACTGTCCCTATACAGGTGCCGGGGTCATCAACTTCACCGTTGAAAAGACCTGTTGATAACTACCATTCACTCAATAGCACAGAACCAAGTCCATTGTCTCCAGTACGAAAACAGATACACAAGGAGGGGGCGCTAGCACCAATATTCTTTAGGTGAGTCTCATAAAGCTAAGGACACCAAAAGTGAACTCTTGACGTAAATATGTTTTATGTATATATTCAAAATTAAGAGAAAAGTTCAGAATAACTTTATTTTGTCAATTTGTTGATATGTTCAGGTTTAGTGACCTATTGTTTTCCATGAAAGAATGAAGTCCATTTCAAACGACAAGGTGCTGGTTGAAATTATTGTTAAGCAGGCCCTAATAATGGAACATGACAACCGTTTCTAGGTTCATTATTTTGTACACTAAATCTATACTATTCTTATGCCTTGCCATGTCTTTTGTGCACTGAATCTATACTATTCTCATGTCTTGCCAGGTATTTTGTACACTGAATCTATACTATTCTCATATCTTGACAGGTCTTTTGTGTTTTCTCCGGATGTTCCTGTTAAGTTAGATTATGAGGGGAAAAGACTCCAGATGGAACAGGTAATTACTTCTCTTGTCTTGGTTATAAAGATTCTTGTGAGTTTGTGATGTACTTTCTAATATATATCTGGTATGTATTAAAGGAAGACACAGGACAAGATATGAAGCAGACACAAAACCATCATTGGGATAGTTTGTGTTTTTAGTCACCTTTCACCTTGGAATGCTACTTTACTCAAAGCAGAAATGGCTCAAGTCTTTGGAAACGTTTTAGTAGGTACCAACAGTGCTATACCAAGACACCTCCACAATGTAAATGCTATATTTATCAGCCAATCAAGTTAAGATATTAGGTATGGACAGTCATCTCTTTCTTTTCGTATGAATATTCAGTATCATCAACATGAGAGTGTTATATGATTATTTTATCAAGAACCTTACCTACCAGACATTAAACTGATTTTGTCAGTATGTATATCAATATCAGATGACTGAGATACCTTTCATTAAATAAATTAAAAAAGTGACTTACAAAAACTGTATTTAGCTTAAAAGCAAGATCATTTAGGTAGGGTTTCAATTGAATTGATAAACTGATCAGGTGAGCTAACAGGCCACCTGTGTATTCTCTCCTCCATACCTTAAGCACTTCTCCTGGTGTATATGCACATGTTAGAATCTATTTGTCTTTGTTTTTGCCGTCCTCAACCTCCTTTTATGTAAAATTAATTAATATTTTCAATCATATTTGCCAGTAGAGTTCAAAGTGAAATAGAAATTTGTTTGTTCCAGTTTCTTTTTAAATGGACATGACAAATACTATATCAGTAGTATCACAACACCATGAAAAGCCTCTCCACTGAGTCAGGTGACCAACTTAATTTCTACGACAGCGACAAAATTAATATTTACTCCTCTCCATATTCAAACGCTGTCATATTCTCTTTTGATATTTCACAGGGAACATTTGTAGGTATCTTGGCTGGCCTTGGTCAACTAAATAAATCAGAATTTTCTCTCAGGAGACTGCATAACAGACAAGGGTAAGTGTAACGCAAAAGTAAAACTGCAAGTTTTGTCAATTTCTCTATAACCCTCGTACCCAGTTCTGATGCGCAAAAGGCAGAATTTGTGAATTATTTTACTTCCAATTCCTGTTGTGAACATTTGAGTTAGATGTCACATTGATTTAGTGACATCTTAAGTACGTGGGATAGTGTTCATTTGTGAAACTCACACTAACCTCTTCCCATCCTCCTTTCAAACTCTGTATAAAGTCTCTTTTTAAGCTTCCCCAAGGTGATTTCTTTATTCAGATATGATTTGTAAAGGGGATTCTTTATTTATTGATAGTTGTCAACTAACCTCACTTGACTTGATGGATTCTTCCTAGATCATTAATTCTTGTATTTTCATAAATATCCCTTAGGTTATTAGGTGTTGATAACTTCTGCAGTTTCCTAGATCATTAATTCTTGTTCATATATATCTTGCAGGTTATTAGATGTCAATAGACTTTTGCAGTTCCCTAGATCATTAACTCTTGTATTTTCATAAATGCAGTTATTAGGTGTCGATAAACTTCTGCAGTTCCCTAGATAGTTAACTCTTATATTTTCATATATATCTTGCAGGTTATTAGGTGTCGATAAACTTCTGCAGTTTGCAATCAATGAGTGGATGACTGATATACAGAGGAACCAGTTCTCCAGTATTCTTGGCGGTGTTGGACCAATGCACTCTTTTGTGGAATTTTGTAAGAATTATCACCCTTAAAATTCAGAAATAATGATTTGTGATAATCTTGTGAGGAACTTGCAAATCTACTTTGACAACCAATCTGCTTTAGTAGACATATTTTCCATAAGCAAGATTTGTTCTGTAAGTTTTGGCATAGCCAAACAGGGACCAAAATATACACTCCTGACTTGGTGGCAAGATGGATCCCTATATTATGATATCTATGGACCAGATGAAAAAACCTGAGACCCCTCCCCCCTTAAAAAGAAAACATAATACTTATGCAACACACCAAGAAACCAATTGACTACAGACAAATGCAACATAAATTGGAGTTCTGCCAGTTTTAAAGTAAGCAATGCAACTGGTTGATGTGCACTCAAAGAGATACATGTATTCCAAATGTTATCAGTCGATTCACTGCTCAGACTATGAAATATAGGAATGCACTCTGCTTTAGCATGACAATCTTGGTATAGCCTCAACTACATGGTGTAGCCCAATGATGTTCCTTCTTCTGTCTTTGTATTAACAAGAAATGATAGCAAAATTCTGCTTCCTCTTGACATAATGGTCAACTGGGGCTAATCCATGTCTTTGGGCACTGACCAATCTTGTTGGAGGATCTGATTTGCTTTGCTCTTGTTAATACTGTTTTGATGCCCATTTTGCTGTATATACTTGTCTGAGCATATACACCTCTTGTATTTGAGAGTTTATTTTGAAACTTCTCTTGGAAATTGTGAAATAAAACATGGATGGGATTAGGACCCATGTCATACCTTTCATTCACTGCCTTCAGTATGCTAGGTTTTGTGATACTGCATGTTAACACATCAAATTGCTGATGAGACTTTGAACTAACTTTTGCAATTTTCCCAAATTAAACATTCACATGTTTTTCTCTCTCTCTCATTGATAGTTGCTGGATTATTTGATATCATTCGACTTCCCGTTGAACAGTACCAGAGAGATGGCCGCATCATTCGTGGATTCCAGAGAGGGGCCAACTCATTGGGTACGTCCACGACCATGGCGGCAGTGGAACTGACTAATAGAATGGTCAGAATGCTACAGGTAACATTTACTGTTAAAAGTATTTAATATAAAAAAGTTATATGTAATATATATGTAATATATATATGATATATATATATATACATATATATATATATATGTAATATTGTGTAAAGCGGAATACATTAGAAATATCAATCATAAAAAGAGCCTATAATAAGGAATCTATGTGCAGAAAACTGACTGGGAAGTAAGGGAATTTTTGAAGCAGAATTGGAATATTTGCTAAACATATTCAAACTTACTGAAAAGAGGAAATGGATATTGGGGTTATAAGTGAAGTGGGTTATTCTAGAGGAGTGGGTGCTTGGCTTTGGAAGAAGTTGGAGGATCATGCTACTGTCACACTAAGTGTTATCAGAAAGTATTGAAGTAAGTTATAGAAGCGGAAAGATTACTAGTGATGTCATCGATGACATCATCAATGACAAGTTACCATAGTTTGTTGCGTTACCCTTCCCCATCCCCATCCTCTGAAAAATACAACAAATCTTAAGTGATTTTAATTTTGATTGTGGCTATATCTATGTGATGTTTCATTTTGTTGTGCAGTCTGTAGCAGAGATGACCTATGACCTCGTGACTCCAGGTCCTGGCGTTGCTAGGCGTAGCATCACAGCTGCTCCGTTTGTCCAGCCTAGGCTCTCCAGGCAACCCATGGATATTCGAGAGGGCATGACTAATGCATTCAACTTATTCAAAGAGGTATACAGTCCTATTTTCATCTAAAACTATAAGCAGTGTAGAATCTGCATGGATAGGTTCTCTTGCAAATAAAGCAATTCAAATAATATTTGCTTTTAATGACAAGAATGTTATGACAAAGGTGATGTGAGAAATTACCGCTAATCACAACAGGGAGAAAGCATATTTTCATATCGGTTATGCATTAATACTTTGAATCCTTTGGTTAAACTTAGATAGAAATGATTAGATAGAATTGGATAATCTTAGAATATCTGGAAAGAATTTGGAAAGGTTTCTGGTTGTCACCTGATCTCTCTGTTAAGCTTGGTCAAGCACTGAGGTAAAATTTTCCAACAACCTGTCAAATAAAAGGTACAGCTAAGTTTTTGTACTTTGAAAACAACAAAAAACAACAACAACAAGAAGCTCCAGGACGGTTTTGTTTATTCAACAAAAGAATTGCTGACCACCAGACAACCCTGTTGTTGAAACAGGGTTGCTCTTGAAACACAACGCTTGAAATTCATAGAGTGATGTCTAATTAGAATGCTGTTAAAACATTCCTTTAATACATTTCTGTCTCTAGTTTTTATTTCCCGTTTCTCATGTTTTTGTTGGGGGCAAGTCCTTCATGATTGATTTACTCTTGACTCTTCAGGGTACGTATGACACTGCTAACGCTATTTACCAAACTGCATGGGAAGAATACCAACAGAAGGGGGTGACAGGAGCCGTGGGTGGGTTCATCAGACAGGTGCCACCGTCGATGATACGGCCGTTTATTCTTGCCACCGAGGCCTCTTCCAGCATCCTCGGCGGGGTGAGGAACCAAATCCTACCAGACGCCAGGAAAGAAGACGATGAGAAATGGAGGTCTGAGCAAGGATGAGATGAAGGAGTGTTGAAATGAGGGATGAAAGAAGAGGAGGAGGAGGAGGAAGAAGAAGAAGAAGCAAGAGTACTGCTTTTATTGTTTATGGACATTTGAGTCAAAAGTATTTTTTTTTCATTTTTGGGGTATTTGCTTCAAGATAATTTTGGCAGTATTACCATTACCATTACAACATGTCTGGTGTACTGTGTCCACCATTTGTTAATTAAGCAAGGATGCATGTCTTTTGCTGTGTTACTTGTATAAAAGAAAAAGATGTATATTTTGTATCCAATTAGCAAAAATGAGGTGTGGTTGGGTGTAGATGATCCAGAACCACACAGTCATATGTTACCATCATTTCATAGTAGCTATCAGATGGTGGGGGGAGTGGGGGGTGTTTATGATATCACCGGTAAGGGAGAGTTTATTTGGCAGCTTCAGAAATAACATTGAGAAATGTTCAATCTTGAAAGAAATTTTTGTGCAATTAACATATTTTTAGAACAGATGTTAACCCTGTGTTACATATTGTAAGAACAAAAATCTTCATGGCAGTAATAATGGGAACAGATTTTAATCGAGACTTGATTACTTCCATCGAACATGAATTGTCAAAAGTAAAAGTAAACAATTTCATATTGTAGAGGTGACCAGTTTGGTAAAGCATTTTTGCTAGATGCAGTATCAGAGGGTGGCTCAAATGTCAGCCTTTTTTTATATTTTGTGTAAAGTTAAAGGTTTGATATAGTTTTCAAGGACTGGGAGATCATTCGTTAAACATGATTCCATTGTTCATACTACCAAGACTGCAAATGAAAGAAAATTGTTCTCCAGAGAATTGTAACGATTCATTGACAGAATATTCCAGTGTTATTTTAAAGACAGGAAACGTGATACTTGCGGTGATTACGTATATTGTAACATATAAATCTATTCTATGAAAGTACCTACTCAAGTTCTACCCACACTGCCTTAAAAAATATTATGTCTATATTAAAGTTACCTTCATTTCTGTGAATCAAAATGTTTATAATCCTCAGCAGAAGTAAAAATAGATCAATAAATGTTAATCTTGATAAGTAAGAGAAGCAGACGCTTGTGGAGAAAATATTTGTAGAATTATTAAGATTTATCACAGCTAAATGATTCTTATGAAGTATGTCCCAAACTGCTCAAAATTCCTCAATAAATGTTGAGAATAGTTTAGTACCTACTATAATTTCATCATCTCCATAGTGAAGGAGACATTAATATCCATAAGGTATTCATCACGTACTTTCCCCGTTGCTAAAACTGTACTAATACTAACAGTGTTTTCACTGATATACATACTTATGTATAGCTCATTGAAAGTAACACTCACCCAAGCCCAAGGACTGTTCTTAAGTTACCAGTGTTTGGGAGACTTTGTTGATAGAATAGATTGGAAGATTCAACTTTGTTATAGCTGTGGATACTTCACATCCTATGGCATGAAAAGATCTGGCCAGTTTGACAACCAGTTTGTTAATGCATTTCTTGACAAGGCACCCACCCATCAAGTAAAAGACTTGAGCGTTATATGACCAGGAAATTTGGACATAGTTGTCAAGTTTCATATTTTGGAGATTATAATAAAACTCTGTTCTGGAAAATATTTGTGAGCTGCCATGTATCATAGAACATAAGTTTAGTTTTCTTTTCTGTTTATTACTGACATTTTATTTTGCTCTGTAACTATTTTGCAGTTGTAAAACTTGTGAAAATGAAGGCTGTTTTTTTTTTTTTACATTGATGTTGAAAAAATACCAGCAGTATATTTAGAGGTACATATTAAAACCATTTTTGCCAGCAATTACTTTTTTAACACCTTCTGTACATTAATGTATATACATATATAGTTAGTGTGATACAATGTACCTTTCTAATATTGTAAAAAAAAATTGTATCGTAGTCATTCCTTTTTTCAGTAGAACCAAAGTCTCAACACCAAGTAATATTTGGAAAGTATCAAATTTTGTTGTGAATCACAGTGAAATGCTTTCATTTTCTTTTCTTCCTAAGTGTTAACTATGACTGTATAATGTATTATTTCATTCTGTTTAATAATTTGCTTTGTCTTCCATATTTTGTCTAGGTGTGCAATGAAAAACTTCACAAAATGAAAAAGTTCAATTTTGCTGGATATTACCTTAAGTTGATTTGACACAGGACAAAAATTGAAAAACGAAGCCCTTGTCAATTGGGCAATTAGTTGTGTCCATGGATATAGTCCATTTACAGTTATTTAACGTTGAAAATAATTGTTTCTTTTGGGAGATTGGTTACCCAAAGGGTTTAGGGTGGGGTTGGGGGTGGAGGTTCGATCTCCCCCGTGAGATGTGGTGTAGTAATTGGTGACCACAGGAATGGAAGGAGTCAACAGTTTGCACCTTTTCTCTGTACTTGTAGAAAAGAGGATAATGATGTAATGTTTCAAATAAGTAAATGTTTTGGATTATTTAACTTAGACAAGATAAACTTAGCCAACCACAAAGTTTTTGTACATTATTTGTTTGCCTTCCTCTGCTTTGTTGGTAGGCATCATCAGTTTTCTCTCCTTCAATATGCTGCTTGTGTGTGAAATTGGTAACATTGTATAATAAGTGATAATCTATATGCAATTTAAATTAATTGATTAATTTACCTTGCTAGTTTGCATATTCATGAGTTTCTGTGCTGTAATGTTACAATCGACGAAGAAACGTGTAATTCTTGGCAGTAGTGACAAATCGAGTGTTAACGTCTTTTGGTAATTAAACTATTGCAACATCTTGCTCTGTTTCATATTAACAAATGCAAATATTATCCTGTCATACGAAGAAAAAAAATTTGTATTGTTGTTTATTAACAAAAGTGATGAAAGATGTGTCTTTGTCGAAAGTGAACATTCTAAAGAACCAACTATAACTTAGTGGGAACAAATGTTAAACATGAACAGTAGTTCTTGTTGTCAAACATTTCATTTTATGGATCATTACCACAAGGAGAGATACTAAAAAACTATATTAATGATTTATGAAGGCAATCTATATGTGATGCTTTTGAGGAAAATGCACAGGTGTGAAAAATAAACATGCAAAGAGAAACATTTTATGACCGAGTCCTTGAGTTTTGATATTTTGAATTGTAAAGTGTAATTACAAACAGACCAACCTCTGCATAGGACTGACATAAGCCAGCATTGATTAACCTCCCCCTAAATTTGAACTTGGCTACAGGCAAGCCTTAGCAAGTTTTGCAGGTACAACCCGGAATTTTTATGTTGGTACTTCTTGCTTTGGGAGTATTCACAGAGGCCACTAGAAATTTTGGGCCCCTTTCACCATTTCAACCCCAAGAAACCTGCCTGATCTGCTTATTGAATAACTCAGCACTGCTTCATATAAGGAAAACACTCATACTGTATAATGAAACACTGCATTAGTATATATACATATAATTGTGTGAAGCTGTTTGGTACTATGGAATATTGTTACCTAATTCTGGTAGAACAGTTACTTTTAGTTGTTGAAAAGAAAAAGGAATTAACAGTAGTAAAATTATAAAAGCCTTAAAAGTTTTAAACAAATAGCTACAAAGATCGTCAATGATTTTTTCATTTTCCTTGTGTTAATACTAACACTGCTCTTTTGGCGCATGCCTGTTGCAAATAACACACCAACGTGTATTTTAAAGCAGCATTTTGCGTTTGGTCGCCGTTTTCTACTTTTTTGACATGTCCATCGAGTTTTTTACATATATCAATCACAAAACAGCTAACTAAGATAATAGCCAAGTTTTTCCCCACCAACAACGTTAATTGGCGAGTAATTAAGGATATTTGCAGATAACGAGAAGAGTGTCCACGACAAATTCCACATTTAAAACTAAACGCATACAGTTCCCCAAACCCACTAGTTTGAATTCAACCAATCAGAGACGCAGGTTTAGTATGAGCCGTTGCTTAAAATAGATTCAAGACTTTGCGTTGGTACAACCAGGGAGTTGTTATGGAACTCCCTTGTACAACTGCCATATAGACTGTACACAAATAAGGCATGGTGTTGTATTACGTATTGGTCAATGACGTTCGTGGTGTTTAAATATTCATATTATGGGCGAGGTTTATTGGGATCCCAACGGAAAATATCTTGGAGAAAAACAAAGTTGAAAGTTGCAAATTTTTCGACTTTTATGCCACCAATTGAAGTAAGATTTAAATAAATAAGCTAGTTATGTATGTCGTTATGGCATAGTGGAGTCAGTGAGGTTGAGAAAAATCATAGAAAAGGACGCAAAATGCTGCTTTAAATGTGCTTCAATAATTATTATCCACTTTACTGGAGACTAGGAAACATCCTCATCTATGAGCAAGCCTTTCCAATTTCAATGTCATCGTATGCTGTTACTTCATTGGAACATTTTATCATTTACTGTAATTTGAATCTCCTCGAAATCTGGAACTAATTGAAGGATCTGAATCGTTATAAAAGTACTTTTAGAAATTAAATTCTAGCAAGTTTAGTATCTTACACACTGGAGGATCCAAGGGGGGGCCAAGGGGGGCCATGGCC
>KN882523.1:198294-209264 GCA_000934455.1 Apostichopus parvimensis
CATATTTGAGCCGAAGGGGAGTTGACGATGTGATATCTTTGTGCATTTATCACAAAATGGCGTCAGTTAAGGTTGCTGTTCGCGTGAGACCCATTAACCAAAGGTATGCGAAAACATTTGAGCTCGACTTCTGTTATGCTAGGCTACATGAGCTTTGTTATTAAAGATCGAGACCCTTTAGGCCTAACACAAACAGTATCATACTTCCCCATAGACTTAGTGTAACAAGTTGGACTTAGGTTAGGCTAGACCCGGTCATTTGCCAGTCAGCAATAAATACTGCCAAGTGATATGAGGTAAATTATTCCCTGTATTGTATCATAAGTATTGTTTACCAACAGGAGGATTATACTTTTGGGCAATTTGGAAATCATTTGAAAATGAATCATTTATTAAATTCTATAATGATGATTAGGTAGGCCGATTTATTGATATAAGTTTAATCTGAATGATTTGCTGTGTTTATGTAAATTTAGATATAAATTAAAGTTAATAAAATAGTAATGGTTCTTTGTGATTTTCTTTTCAGAGAGGTTAACCTTGGTTCGACGTGTATCATATCCGTTGAGGGAAACAAAACTAGCATTACTAATTTGAAGGTGAGATTGTGGTCAGTTTCATATACCCATGAGACAAGGATTATTTACAGGTCAACCTATCTAAATGTTGCTCCCCCAAACCCCCCCCCCCTCCACCTCACCCTCCCCCTCCATTTTGCTTCCCTCCATGTGTACCATTTCATATAAACTAATTCTGCTGTTGTTTTTTAATGTAAAATTAATAAATTAATCTTTCACCTCATTGGTTGGTCTGTAGGTCAGGCTAGCAAGCCTAGCATAAACTAGAAATATCTTGTGTGTTCAATTATTGAATGGACTTTTTATTGCCATTCAGTTTATCCCCTTGGCATCTTTTGAAGAGGTAAATATGGGTAATGAATATTACCAATGCAGTGCAAATTTTTATACAGTAACATGATTGATTTGAATGGCCAGTTCTTATCACAATGGTTTTATCAATTTACTCTTGCTTTTAACAGATCCCGGCCGGATTAGCTGCTGGAAGGGATATCGGCAGGGAAAGAGTTAAATCGTTTACCTACGATTATTCGTACTGGTCTGTCAACTCCAATGATGATCATTTTGCATCACAAGAGCTGGTATGTTTCAATTCTTGGCAAGATGGTGAAACCATTAGCCTTACACCAAGCCTGGAGTGGTGTCGTCCTTTATAGCATTTCATGTGATAGGAGAGCCAAAGGAAAAAAAGTAGAGAGGGGTGGGGGAGGGAGGGTGTGGGGTGGGAGTGGGAGGCAAAGTGGAATAGGAGAACAAGTTTAACAGTTTCTATTTTGCTCATGTACATTTAGTCTGTACTGCTGTAGGTCAGGGAAGAAATGAAGCTTGCAATGATCATAACATCCATCAGCCACCGATGTATTGAACTGTAGTCTGTACCCATTCTAAAAGTACAGCAATCTAATGACAGGGAGAGGGAAAATGAGGGCGGCATACTGAACAATTGACTGATTATTAAAGGTTATATCAAGACTTAGTTTTTTCATCAGAGGTGGAGGCTGTAACTGAGTATTGTAAAGCTGTAGTAACATGTTTCAAAGGATTGGTAACATTATAGATGCAATGGTCGGTTTAAAATCTTGTCTTAGCAATAAAGCAAACTGTATTGGTAGAGTAATGTAAAATTTAGTAGAGTTTGTCTTAAATACACTAGTCCTGCACTATTGAATAGTTTATATGAAAAAAAAACATCAATTTTTTAATTTACCTACATGAATATGTTGTAATTCCCATGCCTGAATGATACCGCATTTTTAATACAGGTACATAGCCACCTTGGTACAGATGTTCTGAAGGCTGCCTTTGAGGGATACAATGCCTGTATCTTTGCATATGGCCAAACCGGTTCTGGTAAATCTTACACCATGATGGGTGAGGAGGTAAGGATTTCCTCTGGTGGCATAAATTTTAAAGGGGGACTTCTTTGTTTAAAATGAGGAAATTAATCAGTGGCAGATGTATGTCCTAACACATAATTAATATTTTATTAAATATATGATCAAAACAACGAGAAAAGAATGAAAATATATATATGCAATCAACCTTAAATTTCAATTAATTCAAAGACAATAGTATTGCTTGGAACCCTACAAAGGCTTGAGTGAAGTAAGCTAGTCTTTTTTCTTATTCCAGATATCTCCATGTAATAGATCAGAACTGTTTGTTTTCTTGTTTTTTTTCGCTAACCTGTGAGCTGTTTGCTTTAAAACCAAGTATTAAATGTAGTCCATTTCAGCCAGTTCATGAAAAATTCTTTATTTATCTCTGATCAGAAGATTCCAAAGACTTGGTTTTCAGCACATATGTGTCCCTTTGTCAAAGACATTAAATACTTACATCTTGAAATTTTTATCTCTTTTTGTTTTTCTTCCTTCCCAATGTTTGAAACATGCTTTCTTACTATAAGTGCATCCTTGTGTCACCTTAGTTTTATTAGCAGATTAAAGTTTGTGACAAACTAGTTTTGGGTTGTCACGATGGTAAATACTGTAGTTTGCTGCGATTATTTCTGTGTGCAAGAAATGTATCTGACGTCCGTATCAACTAATATTACTGAAGTTAAAATCTATTCTGTTCATTTACATTTTACTTTCTCAGCATTGTCCTGGACTGATACCTAGAATCTGTGAGGTAAGTTATCATACTACATAGCATGCTGTTGACTGTACCAGCAAGTCATTATGCTGTTATTGTAACCTCATTACTAAGCTGTAACAATGCATAATGTCTATGTAAATTATCTCATCCTCTGCTGGTAATGTGATCAAGCTATAGCATGCTAGCTACCAGTATCCTATCCTAACACTGTATCCTATACTGATAGGTGGTAACCTATTGTATATCCTGTGATCAAGCTATAGCATGCTAGCTACCAGTATTATACTGCTGCAGTAGTACTATGCCTGTAACACTGCCTTTCTATACTGGTAGGTGGTAAACCTATTGTATATCATGTATTGTCTATAATGGTATTAGCTATAACAACACTCTGTAATATGCAAAAAATAAAAGTAGTAGTATCTGTACCATCAGGATAGATGACACAAAACACAGCTGTGTTTATCACGAGTGAGTGAGACTCATCAACCTTCAAGGACTTATTGATTTGCCAGTTGAATATGACCTCCAGTGATCATGTAGCAGTTATTCACATCTAGTCATTTATTTCTCATCAGGGTTAGATATATTAGTATATGTGCATGAATATGCTAGATTTGATTATTTGAGTTTCCATTTGTACAGGGGGATAGGAAGCTTCCAAAAAGTGGGGGGGGGGGGGGCACAACATCAGAGGGGCACTTTCTCATTCCACAACCACCACTTGTTATGCTATAAACCCATACACACTGGCCATATCACTTAAATATATGTGATGTATCAGTACGCTATCAATACTATTGCAGGTGAATAATTAAAATAAAATATTAAATTTAACAAAGGCTTAAGATAACCAAAAGACAGTTCTTCATCAAAGGAGCACATTTTATTTGCCAGTAGGGCACATTTGCTTTTTTTGAAAAAAGTGGGGATCACGTGCCCCCAGTGCCTCCCCCTGCCTTTGTACCATTTTCGAGGGCTTCTTAGATGAGTAAAGTATAGTCAGCAACTAATAACTAGGAAGTATTCAACAAGGTTTGAGAGAGCAAAGAGACTTTTGGGCTAGACCATAATGTGAACCAATGACCTCAGGGTCACTTGGTCCCTGGTTTGAATCCTCTTTCTTTAATAAAAAAAATAAGCCTGAAATCTTTCAGAGTTAGCTTGCAATGTTGAGTGTCGTATACTCTGCATCGTATTAATTTTACTGTTAGAGGTGTGCACAAAATAAAAAACATTGATAGGAATGTTGCAGGTATTTCACAATTTAGTTTAAAATCTAGATTTATCATAGACTTCATTTTACCAGCTGCATTTTATGCTCATACCTAGAATATAATCACTGGACTACCTTTCATGAAAATTAAAAGTAATTAATATGATGGTTATGTTAATATTATATCTACTTATAAAAATATTTTATTTACTTCTAAATTGTATTGTCTCTTTCCTGTTGGTGGTGACAGCTGCATAAACCAAAGGAATAAGATATATAAGTATGCTCCAATTTCAGGAAGGTGAATTGAGGAGTGACTGGCAGGTGGTTTTCTTCTTTGTATGTTTTTTTTATTTTATTTTTTTCGGTACATAGTTATAGAGATTATTAGTTTGTGTTATGTTATTATGACTTTTTGCTTTAAACAGGGACTGTACCAAAGAATCCAAGCTCAAGATGACGAAGCAGTATCATACAGGACTGAAGTCAGGTATGAATAAACATTAAATTCAGACATGAATAAACATGAGTCATCATCATCATTCACAGTCAAATATGAATAAACATGTCTCCCTTGTAACAGGTCAGATATGAATGAACATTTCCCACATATGAGTTCATGATGTGTACATGATCATCACATGGTAGGTCGTGTCTGAATAAAAAATGATTTATCACATTCGCGGGTACGGTAAATGACAACGCAAATAAAACATATGTCAGTTTTAATAAATATAACAAATAATAATAAGTTTCTCAAAAGTACAGGGAGCTGTGACAATTGCTACTCATACATTTTATCTTGCTCAACATCTTTTTGAAAATATTCTCAATTGCTCTGCTGTTATTGTTTATTTTATATTTTAGTTTGACATTACATAGCAGCTGTTGCATATTTGTCCAAGAGCTCCTTTCAGGAAGTGTTGAGTCATCTTCTCTTCATGAACTTTCGATTACTTATTGCCCTAAGCACAGCTCTTGTAAATCAAACACAGAAGTGCAACATGCAATAGAATATAAAGGTTGAATTATCTGTTATAACCTACAGTTCAGTGGGATCAAATCAGCTCCATAGTACTGGTTTAACCTATTCAACTTTAGCTGCATTTATTGTTGGAACACTTTATAGAAAAATGAAGGTGATTTGTATTTATATGAAACTTTTCCATGGACCTGCCAACTTGCAAAATTTTTGGCCATAACAATGAAGGGACAAAAAGGTGTCTACTGAGTGTTCAGGAACTATTCCTTAAGTAGTTGAAATTAGTGTTTGACTAAGTGACTTAACATGCATAATGCAGAAATTTGGAATCATCCTGTGAGTAAGATGGTTGATCTTAATAGAGTTGTGTCAAGATATCAGTGATAAAGAAACAAGAAAACTGGTTCTTTTAATTCATAATGCAGGTGTTCCAGATGATTTATGAATTTAACAAGTATTTTGCTTTTTATGACAGTTTTTGTTACCCTTTCTCTTTACCATAGCTACCTGGAAATTTATTGCGAGAGAGTTCGTGATCTGCTACGAGATTCCAAGGACCACAACCTTAAAGTCAGGGAACATCCTCGAGATGGACCGTATGTGCAAAGTAAGGTCTAGGTTTCTACATTATGACATGATGATGACATTAATATATGTCCATGACATCAAAAACAAGTTTGCCCCAAAACCTGAAATTATGATATTTTATATTTTTATATTTTTATATTTTTTTTTTATTTTTATTTTTATTTATTAATTATTATAAGGATTCTGTTTTATGCCAACGGACAAACTGCAGGATGACGTTGGGGATATTACCAAAATAATTATTTACAAAAATAAGAATAAATACTGTGACTTTGGATACCTGTTTGTTTATCATTGTTTTACCTGTTGTTTTTAGTAGACACCAGGTAAATATGGTTGTTGCTTGTGGACCATTGGTTGACTGAAAGGAAAGAATCAAATATATCCCCCCCCCCCAGAAATAGTAACCGGTAAATTATTGAAAATGTCAAAATAAGCTTATTGCATCTGGTTGTCGTGGTAAATTGGCAGCATTGTTCACGTATTGTCAATATTCCTCCTCCCTTCCCCTCCTCTACGTGCCGTACAATTACAAGTAAAGACCAACATGTTTTTCTTTCTTCATATTTTTTAACTAAGTAAAATGTCTCAAGTTTAGGGAAGCTCCTCCCTCTCCGTCCCCTCTCCCTCCCCTCTCCCATCCCTCTCGATGAATTGTTGTGAACCTTCTGATACGTCATTACTGTTTTCTGTATGTTTTACCCGTCTTTGTTCGATTTCTTTTTTACTCTACAGATCTCTCCACGCATTTGGTATCCGACTATAAGGACATTAAAACACTCATGGATAAGGGAAACAATCAGAGGTAAATCAAGTGGCATTCATTCATCTTGCTCTTGTCTTATTTCATCTGACTTGATGACATAATAAAAGTTACCACAAAGTACTGTTTTATTTAAAGCCTGCCTGAAGTTGAATGATGGGACTTTTAAAGGTATCTAGTACAAAAGTCAAACATATCCATCCCACTTGGAGCGAAGAAGGAGAGAAAGAAAGAGGATGGTTCATTTCATTTTCATTTCATTTAGTTTTGTTCTATCACAACATACTTGTATGACACATAACATAGAAGGAGATAAGAAGCAAAACTTGTGAAAGGAAGTGCATTAAAAACCCTAGAGGGGTTGTCGGGTAGTGACACTCCCTGAAAAAATACAGAACTTTACTTTTGAAAAGAGAACCAAAAAAAAATTTTTTATGTCATATTGATATATACAATTTCTTAATACAGTTAATCAATATTCATGATTAAGATTGTACTTGACTTAAGAAGATACTGTGGGCATCTATATGTTACAGTAACATGGCCGTGCATTCAACACAAGCAGTATTTCTTTCATTTATCGATGGCATGTGGAAGCTATACCATTACAACCAGTTAATAGAAGGTACAGTACCAACAATGGAAATGTTTAGTCATTGGATACTTTGTTTGTGTTTTGTGTATTTCATTGCATTCTTTTGTTGTACCCATTCTTTCAAATAGGACCACCGCTTCTACTAACATGAATAATGTTAGCAGCCGATCACACGCAATATTTACAATCAGGTTCACTCAGGTAAGAAAAAGTTCTCTCAGATGACAAAGAAAACTATCCGTACCATCAGACATAGTTTAATAGGGTTTTTTTCCGTAAAACAAAGACTTTCATATGTGAGACTTTTATAAGTGACATTCAGTCTTTTTTTTATTCAGCTTTGTAGATCACATAAAATTACACACACAACAGATAAGAGTGTTTGGCTAGGATTGTAGTGCCTCAAACTAAGTATAATATTAGAGTAATTTCTAGTAAGTAGCAGATTTTTCTACTCCATTGTTAGATTGTTTATCGAGAGCTAAAAATCTAACAATGAGACTCTTTGCATTTCTCACAACTCAGACCTTTGAGATAAAAATGTAAATGATCAGTGTTGTTTATCACTCATGTTAAATACTGAGACAAAACTTAATGAATCCATTAGAACATTGATAGTCAAACCATAAACCATTAATGCTACAGTAAATTTAAAGACAGATATACTCATACCCTAAGGGAGGAAGTACTTTTGTTTTAAAGTGTCATGTTTGTTATTTCTTTGAGATGTTACAGTTGTAGGTAAGTAGGGACAAAACTTTTCATTTTGATCAACACAATTTTAATGTAATGAACTCCATCATTTCTTATTTCTTCTTCGGTAGGCCAAGTTTAATGCAGACATGCCAAGTGAGACTGTCAGTAAGATAAACTTGGTGGACTTAGCTGGCAGGTAACACATTTTTGAGTTTTGGGAATTAATCTGACTGTACTAACACATACATAAAGGAGGGGTTTCATGAGGGAGAGGAGAGGGGAGGGAGAGGAGAGGGGAGGGAGAGGAGAGAGCTTCCCTAAACTTGAAACATTTTACTCAGTTAAAATTATCACAGAACAATAACCTATTAATTAGAATATATTCACAACAAGAAATATTCTTGGACCTTCATGGCCTATGCCACTCCCCAACAACTCACTTTCCCTTTCCGCACCCTTCCCGAAGCTGCTTCAAAAAACAAATAGTGCAACACAGACACCTAACCTTCTGACAAAGTGTGATTTATATTTTGTTTCTATGCAGTGAGAGAGCCAATTCTACAGGTGCAACAGGGGAAAGACTGAAGGAAGGTGCTAACATCAATAAATCACTGGTTACTCTAGGGAATGTCATATCTGCCCTGGGTAAGTACAGTATCCATCCACGTTCTAACATTCCAACAGCTACTTCCTTCAGAACGCAAATCACAGTCTCTGTAGTCCCTTATGGAAGTGGTCAGAGATCAATGATCAGTGTATAATATGCTGAAGGGAACAAAACACGGTTTTCATTTAGCATCAGTGATCACATTAATGTGTTCCAGTGATTGCAAACCTCGCAAAATAGGTGAACGTGTTTTCTTCTTCTTTGCCAGCCGATGTTTCGTTAGCCTCAAACAATCCAAAGCCGACTCGAGGCAAGAGGAAATCTCTCTTCATTCCGTATCGAGACTCTGTCTTAACATGGCTGTTAAAGGATAGTCTAGGAGGAAACTCAAAGACTATCATGGTAGCAGGTATGTAAAATTGATAATTTATTACTATATGGGATAATATATTTCTATATGGGATAATATATAAGATACATTAGTGTTATATAACTGATTCGATCAGGTTAGAGGAATGTTAGGGAAGAAGACCAATATAAGTAAGGTGGTACTTTACAGGAAGGTAATATTGTCAGAAATTTTCGACAGTCGTTGCAGTATAAGGGACGGACAAAAAAAATCTTCAAAGATTGGATGTTATAGTTGCGTTAGTAATGAGACCTTAGAATACAAACAACATATTTGATGTGAATTTCAATGATTTTAATCTCCAGCCATCTCTCCTGCGGATGTTAACTACGGTGAGACTCTGAGCACTCTCAGGTATGCCAACAGGGCCAAGGATATCATCAATAAACCAACCATCAATGAGGTAATTTATTTCTGAATATCTTATATGATAGAGTTTTTTCTTTTGTTTAGCTTTAAAGGGTGATGGTTGTGGTGTGGGGATGATTCATAGTCACTTGAGCATTCACGTGGGTTGTTTGTCAGTAGTTGATGTACGAATCACTTACATGGGAATCATTAACAGACCGGTGATTGGAATGAGTGATTTTGTTGATACAAAATTTATCAAAATTGTAAACATATCGTTAGCTTTCTTCGTCCAGTTCTTGACAGGTTGTGAACCATCGTGTCATGTACACACATCACCTCTAGCCTTTTCAAAGTTCATGTAAGAAAAGATTAAGGTTAATAGATATAAAAGTGAAGTAATGTTTTTTTCCCCCAGTACTAATAAGTTACACGATTGCATTTGTTGTGAAATTTTCTAGTATGTACTGATGGCGATATTTCATCTGATGATTTCATTTGGTCATGTAACATGCTGTAGTTGTAGGTCAGGTCAGGTCAGGTCACAAGCAGGTTAAGGAATAAAAAGAGCCATAGTTGTACATCTATTGTCACACAGACTGAACAGAGAGGATTAAGTCATTAGTGTCCTTTCTGAGTGATGGTTGAGCTTGATTTCATAATCCAGCTACATGGAAATACAGTGAGTGACTTTTGGTGACAGTTGATCCCATCTTTAATGGATTAGGAGAGCTTGAGAGATATTTTATCACACTTGAATCTCCGATTGCAGAGGTGATTTTCTTGTATTAAAACTTTCCCTGAAAATATCACACTTTGCACATGGTCAGTCGAAAGCCGTGCATTTGCTGGTAGTAGAAATGACCAGATTTTTAAGAGTTACATCTTTTAGTAGAAATCAGCCATTGTTCTCACTTTTAAACTATCCATTGTTTGCAGATTTTTTCTTGTTACCAAGTTCATAATAATAGTCACAATCTTCCTTGAATAGTCTGTAAAACCTTCTGTTTTTGCAGATTAATTTCAAATATTTTCAACCAAGAAAAACCTTCACTCACACCCACCAAAGTGTTAACATAGAGATTGTATCATTTGTGTTCATTCCATAGGATCCAAACATCAAATTAATTAGAGAACTGAGGTCTGAGATTGCTCAGCTCAAGAAGAGGCTTGGTGACATGGTGAGTATTAATCATATAAATCTAATAAAAGGATAATGCTATAAAAATAGCAAAAGCTGAAGCTTAGAGTTTTGTGGTAAGACTGTTTTTTGCGGGCCGAGAGCACCATTGACCTAAGGTAGAACTATTTATGCCCACAAGTGAAGAGGACTCGTGCTTTACAAAATTGTCTCTTTATGATAAATTGGATTGCAAAAACTCTGGTAATATTTTTTTCAAGAGCCTTGTAAAGAGAATAAGATTGAGTTTTATTTCAGCAGGGTTGTTCTGCAGTAGAAGTATAGTAATAAATGCCCCTCGCCCTACCCATCCCCCCAACCGACCGCCCAAAGATAGCTTGGTTTGTATAGCATAGCACTTGTAACCCTGGGTTCACTGGGTTGGATCTTGTTTTACCCAGTTTCTATGAAGATGTTATAAAGATAGTAAGAGTAAATATATAAATTAATATTACCTCTGCTTCTTGTTTTATTTCAGGGAGGGGATAACTCGGTTGGTGAAAAAGAGATTGCCGTGGTTGATAAACTCCATGAGAGTGAAGCCAGAGTGAGTCACGATGTTTTATCTTGTTTAACATTTGTAACTTGTTTAAATCCCTTTGTTGTTGTTATTCCCTGCCATTATTTTAACATCTTCTTGTCATCCATATATGAACATTCTTGTAACTGCTATTCCTAGGACAACAAGCACTAGGTTGTGGAACTGGATGATCAGGTACTTACTAACCCTTATTTTAATAAACACTACATTTTTCTTTAAAAGGGTCCTTTCCTGGTAGTTCATAGCTAAAAAGTCTACTAAAGTTGCATTTGGAAAATCATGACTCTTGCGATCAAAACAATTCTGGACTAAATTTCAAGGCTATTTTATTTATGTCTGCACAGATGCAAAGAGTCTTTAAAAACTGTTA
>KN882524.1:7983-38982 GCA_000934455.1 Apostichopus parvimensis
CGCAAACCAATAATATAAAGTAATTAACGACTGTGGGCTTGATACAAGGTACCATGAGGTTAGCTTATAAATGAAAATCATTATGTCGTCAGGGTTGTTTAAGTTTTAAGAATAGTAGTCCAGCGACATGATGCTAGATACAAGGTATCTTGAGAGTCGCTTATAAAATGTAAATCATTATCTTGTCAAGGTTGTTCATGTTGTAAAAAAACGTAGCCCAGCGAAGTGATACTTGATACAAGGTGCCATGAGATTAGCTTATCATATGAAAATCATTATCTTGTCAAGGTTGTTTAAGTTGTAAGAATAGTAGTCCAGCGAAATGATACTTGATACAAGGTACCATGAGATTAGATTATAAAATAAAAATCATCAGCTGGTCAGGGTTGTTTAAGTTGTAAGAATGGTAATCCAGCGAAATGATACTTGATACAATGTACCATGAGATTAGCTAATGAAATGAAAATCATTATCTCGTCAAGGTTGTTTATGTTGTAAAAATGGTAGTCCAGCGACATGGTACTTGACACAAGGTACCATGAGATTAGCTAATGAAATGAAAATCATTATCTCGTCAAGGTTGTTTATGTTGTAAAAATGGTAGTCTATCGACATGATACTTGATACAAGGTACCATGAGATTATCTTTTGAAATGAAAATCATTTCCTCGTCAAGGTTGTTTATGTTATAAAAATGGTACTCCAGCGACATGATACTTGATACAAGGTACCATGAGATTAGCTTATACTCTAGGTTGTTTAAGTTGTAAGAATAGTAGTCCAGCGACATGATACTTGATACAAGGTACCATGAGATTAAATTTTGAAATGAAAATCATTACCTCGTCAATGTTGTTTATGTTATAAAAATGGTAGTCCAGCGAAATGATACTTGATATAAGGTACCATGAAATTAGCTAATAAAATGAAAATCATTATCTCGTCAAGGTTGTCTATGTTGTAAAATGGTAGTCCAGCGACATGATACTTGAAACATGGTACCATGAGATTACCTTATAATCTGGGTTGTTTAAGTTGTAAGAATAGTAGTCCAGCGAAATTATACTTGATACAAGGTACCATGAGATTAGCTAATGAAATAAAAATCATTATCTCGTCAAGGTTGTTTATGTTGTTAAAATGGTAGTCCAGCGACATGATACTTTTTACAAGGTACCATGAGATTAGCTTATAAAATGAAATTCAATATCTAGTCAAGGTTGTTGATGTAGTAAAAATGGTAGTCCAGCTTCCGAACAGACACACTGTTGTGTTGACAACAGGTTCTATTTATGCAGTCTCGGCGAACGAGAACATGTTTGAGAAAATACGAGTGAAGTTTTAAGAACACTTGACGTTAAACTTCTGACACATGTTTGAAAACATTTGTCCTTCTTCTGTCATTAATAACAAACGGTACATCAATTCTATCAAGACCAGTGCATAGAAACGATATACTACCCCTGTTTGTTCAATGTTGACGGTTTTAAAACTCTCATCAACATATATAGTAAAGCTTAGCGCTATGTTTTCAATTTTTCGCGGTTAGCCGGGCACCCCATTCAAAATGCAGCTCCCTCCCCGGGAAATAAGTTATGGATCGGAAGAGTTAAGGGTCAACTAGAGAGGGTCTTTTATTCATCCCCTGCTACCGTAATTAATCAATTAAGTTCTTTCCAAAATAGATAAAAAATATTTACGTTAATTTTATTTCATGAAATTATTTTAAAAGATCGCTTCAGAGTTGCGCCTAAACCCTAACTATTTCTTTTTCAGTTTCAGGAATGATCGCCATAGGACTATTTTATCTTGGTAAGTTAACACTATAATGACATCATTTTACATATTGCTCCCATATGATGAGAGAGAGAGAGGACCAGAAGCTACTTTAAGCCGTTTAACTGTAGTATCCAGTCTAGTATCTTAACCTTTGATTCATTGAAGAAATAGAACGTTAATTTCGGACATCGGGTTATAAACTTATCGAAATGATGTATAATGGAATGAGGATGAACTTTCTGATACGATATGATTACAAAAGTCTTGAAAATAAGGATAGCCATTTCAGTAGATGCTAATTTATTTAATTGTCCCCAAATCTTGCTTAATATAATGTATTTAATCGTCAGACGTAACACGTCATCGTTAAGTAAGTAATAAACTGCATAACTCTTAAAACGATATTATGAGTTGGTAATCAATGTTTAACTTTTCAGCAAAAATCCAATGCAAATGCCTTTTAACCTAGATCGTGTTGTTTAAAACATACTAGAAGTATTTATTAACGCACAATTTACACAAAACTACATACAACTAATTTGAAAAAGCATTCGACTGGAAACATTTACAAAAAAAAGTTACGGAAATTTTAAGTCACCCGCTACTTACCTGATTTCGGTTTAATAAAATTGCCAAATACGGTTTTTATTTATTTGTAGGAATATCAAACGGCTGCATTAAAGTTTTGTTTCATTCTTAAGGAAGGAATAATCATCTTTGTAATTATGGTTTTACTTCTTGTACGTCACACAGCATTGTAATGATGATAACGACGACGACGAAGATGACGACGACTACAGGAATCTTTTGGTGATTAGGTACTGCCTGCGATAGTTCTATGATCACTGGACATGCACCATACTATATAGTAGATATAGTAACAGTTATGTAAGCTACAACACTAGTATTCAAAGAAGGGGGCCACGACTTATTTTAGGATCGTCAACAATTTTAACGTGCAACGTTGCTTATGTTTGTGGTCAAATATGGTAAAATGGGGAATATCAATTACAACAAAAGCTGCAAAATATCACAACATTAAGCATCTTTAACCACATTAACGATTTCAAAAAATGGGGCTTCAACATGCCCAACTTGAGGATTGGCGAGATGATGAAGATGAGACTTTAAGTCACCAAGCAAAAGCATTGTGAATACCAGGACACACCAGTTAAGATAAAAGACAATTCTATGAAGTACAACAAAGCATTTTTTATTAGTAACGAGATCATGATAAACGTTGTTAGTATTATTTAGGTACATTATCATCTAAATAAACAAACAGAGCCACTAAATACAGAAATAGGTATTAAACAAGTGTAAATTGTAAACACTATTCATAAACTAGATTAGTCCTTCATTTTGACAATTGGGTAGTCATCCCCCTTAAAAATTATAAGCTACAGGCAATCTCATTAAACACTGTATGTTAATTAATTATGTTAACTTTCCTTTCGGATAGTTGGTTATTCATCCAATAGTTATTGTATAAGATGCAAACGATCTCATTAAAAACTTTATGTTAATTAAGTATGTTAACTTTCCTTTCGGATAGTTGGTTAGTCATCCAATAGTTATTGTATAAGATGCAAACGATCTCATTGAAAACTTTATGTTAATTAAGTATGTTAACTTTTCTTTCGGATAGTTGGTTATTCATCCCACTGTTATTTTATACGCTAGAGGCAATCCCATTAAACACTTTATGTTAATTAAGTATGTTAACTTTCCTTTCGGATTGTTGGTTATTCATCCCACTGTTATTTTATACGCTAGAGGCAATCACATTAAACACTTTATGTTAATTAAGTATGTTAACTTTCCTTTCGGATAGTTGGTTAGTCATCCAACAGTTATTGTATATGATGCAGACAATCTCACTGTTAAACACTTTATGTTAAGTATCTTAACTTTCGTTTCGTATATAGTTGGTTAGTCATCCAAGAGTTATTGTATGAGCTGCAGACGACTCCATAAAAGTACTTTTATGGCTGAAAAAGAAATAATTATGTCGTACTACATTGACTGAAATAGGGATGCCTCTAGAATAATCATATTTATTTGTGTACGTTGGCATGTTAGTGGAATTGTCAGTTAATTAAGAGAAGTATGGCATTTTATTTCAAAGATACAGATTGAAACAGTTCGTGAAACCATCCAAATTACGACAAGACCAATGTTCTACTCTGATTTCAAAATGCAAAGTTAGAAATTTTTAGTCAAGCAAATCTCTTATCCAACAAATAGGCTTATTTTTCCCATCAACTTATGCATTTACACAAGGATGCTTCACAATAGTTGCTAATGGAATATCCAACTACATATCAGGTTATTTGAGCCTGATGCGAAGTATGCACAGGCATGTCTCCTTTGGAACCATGAGACGAGTTTATCATAAACCTTCATAATTGAATACAATAGACTTAACTAGTATAGGCTGATTTATTCATGTTGTCGTCAGCACTAACTTACATACGTTTAAAATAGCACTGGTACACAAGCAATGTATCTATTAACACTGGGGGAAACATCTCTTTTTTTTAAGAAAATTTACATGATAAAGTAGATGTCGTTGGAGTTTTTAACCTTTTTATTTCTATTTTAATTTTAATTTTACTTAGTTAGTGTTCCTTCAATACATATGTACACAGAAAAGCTATATATACTACTGTAAAAGAGCTAACATTTAATCGCAATTCTTTGATAATCTTGAACTATTTCAGTCAACTTTCACTCCACTCATAATATGATCCCATTGGATCCCCTGCTGGTTATAAAAAAAAAAACAGGAGTTTATGAAGAAATACGGTAAAATCACATCGATGGTTCCACATGTAATGGTTGTGTGGACCCTTTTATCAGTTACAAGCACGTCATATGTCATCATGATCTCGGGGGACCGTAAGTCATCAAGCGTTCAACTTGTTAGTTGAACATCGGGCTCCGTCTCTGATCTATACTACGAAAATAGGATTAAGGTCTCGAGGTCAGATCCTGAGTGCGATACCTTCGCACTAGAAACTGGATCTCCAGAGGAGGATCAGATCCCTCGTTCGAGTTCTCGTGCGAAAACACCGTGAATTACATCTAATAATATTTACCTTGTTATATTTGCTTCACGTCGCATTAGCCTGATAAGTACCTTTTAAGTGCACTCAGTCATATTACTGTCATGACTACTTCATCCGTTGGATTTTTCACACTCGACTAATTGTATTTCAAATTGTATTAATGTAGGCTTTATTAACTTACTGTCTTAATAAACGAACCACATTTAAAGATATCCAAATGTGTAACGTTTTAGAATATATCAATTAAGTTAAAAGAAATATCATCTTCACAATACGATCTTCAGAAATGTTTTCTTATAGTTTTATTGCTTCTTATGCCATCGGTTTGCGCTTATTCTCGTAAGAATGAGACCATCGGCAGTTTGTTCAATGTTTCTCTTAACGTTAGACATAACCAACGGGAATGAAGTCATCACATGACAGTTTAAGACATTGTCCTATGACCAAAACTTGTTTTAATGTGGGCTCTTATCATTCATGTTGTCATCTGTAGAAGAAGAGAAAAACAAATAAATACTATAAACACAAAATATTCAATCTAAAGGATCCGAGAGAAATGGAGTAAAACATTTATGTATTTTTGCATTATACATTTGACATTCGTATTGGTGTAAAAATTGGGGCAACGAAATTATGTAGGGAAAACAAAGGTGGTTGAGATGCGACCCGTGGGTTAACTTTGGGCAGCCTGTTAAGTTTTCATGAGTTCTATGAGTCCTATGAGTTCTGCCAGTGGAATTTTATATCTACAAAAATTATAAAATAGGTGTATATAGGTGATGGTGTGAATATAAGCTACTTGTGGCATACGGTTTTCAACTCATCAGATAGACAATTGGCAACAGTGTATTATATTCTGTATGATGTAGTATCTCAATTCTCCACGGGATTACCTTAACTACGCAGATTGGGCACATCATTTCTCAGCGGCACGTAACATATGTTTTAGTCCCATACCACGCAGGTGGTATAGACACAAAAAATACCCCCACCCCTCCTTTTTTTCCTCCGCTCCTCACCGCGGTTGCTCTGAACAAGATGAATTTTATTACATGACAAACATATTATAGACACTATCCCTTCAGGTACTAAACTGTCAAATAATTGTCATTGACTGACTTTTAAAACATACTTTTCAGCCGAGTTTTAGGCTTTTATATTTGCACTTTTTTCCGAAACTATATCCAGTATATATAAGCAACATGATATGTACTGAGACATATAGTTAAATAATAAGTGTCAAATCTGCATATTCTATTCGATTTTTATTCTTTTTGAATAAACAGTTAACTGGTAAATGTGAAGAGTTTTACCTTTGGTGCCGTATCGCTTAGACTAAAGGTGAGAGATAAAAAATAACATTTAACCAATATAAGTGGAATAAGAAACCATTATAATAATTAATCATGACAACATTTTACAAAACCTAATAGTAACTGATTTCTTAGCACCAATTTAAAAGTGCGGGATCCAAATCCTTGAACTTTGAATGATTGGATATGACCAAGTACACACGGCAGGAATGTCACTTATTTGCGATCATGGTTACTTGTTATCAGGTTCCTATCCAGAAAAGTGTGCGTGTGTTCACCCCTAATCTCCCCCACCCCCTCCGCCTAATCCTTTAACATTACTCAAAGATGTAAACGTTATTGGACCAATCTTAGCTAAGACCTAATGATATAGTCTATAAATTCATTTAATTCACTCTGGAGGGATAAGCATCAAAGACCCCGTGATAATACTCCTTCCATATAAATATCCGCTTCTGTATGTTACTGAAATCGTTTGAATACCGATATTGTCTTCTTCATTAAATGGGTAGAAGTTAAAATACGGTAGTGTATCCCGAAACGTCAACAAGGAAAACATCGTAAATACTTTGTGAGGGAAAAAAAGAAGATTCTGTTGTGATATTTTGTGTTTTATTTGTTGTAATATATGAGTTACTTCTACGTGAAGTAAATATGAAGATAATCATAAAAGAGTTATCCGGTACCTGATTGTTGTAGTCTTCTTCAGTAAGAAACTTGTCGTCTGGTCATGACTGCAGAAGGTGAAGTAGAATTATTGCCTTTATAATTCAGTTATATTTAAGGAAGGATATCGGAATCTAAATAAATACAGTTGAACTACACGTTCGAATTAAATATAAGAAACCTTCAGAATGTGGTAGTTTTTAGGATTAAGAAGTGTTATTTTCAAGAAAGCAATTGTTACAATCATATAAATACTGTTGGAGTAGTCCAAAGTCTCTCAATTAAAGACATTACATCATTTCGCACCTTCCAAAAGTAAATAAAAAAGACGGTTCTAGTTACGTTTATCAGTAAAGCGCATTTTACGTTTGTCCATAAATCTTGTAGAAAATCATATAATGTTCAACCATGTTTACCCTTCTGTAAAACGTGGGCGGTAACTTGAAAACGACCCATTCTCTTACAGTACATTTCCGACTTCATCCCTCTTCAATACATCATATCACTGGGAATTATGTTAACACTAGTTGACTAGTTATTCAAAGGCCCGACCATGTCACGTATATCATCAAAGCGCTGATGAATATTGTATATTATTGTAGATGGTGAAACGACGTTCAGCCATGTTCACACTTCCACGTTCATTTGGCAGGTTTTTATGCAACATATATTATATTATATATTCAAAGTATTGTTCATAGAAGGGGCAGCTTCACTATTTGTAAATTAAAATAGGTAACAACCAGGAAAGAAACTGTAATAGGAAGTTACATAATTTCAGCTTACCTTCCAACGTTTGGAATCTATGTCAAGAATGTATGTTTCATCTTTGAACGGAGACCATTTGACTGTGAATAGGAAAGTAGCATCATGAATTAACATCATAATACATCGTAGACTAGGCACTTCTGTTGAAATACTATCCAGGTAATTGGAAAATTGATGTGAAATGTGATTGTTTTGTTTACTAATTGCTTTGTCTTCGAATGTGAGACAAAACTAATTGTTAACTCATCTATCCCAGTGGTGTTTTATATGACAGGATGTTCAATGCAAAGTAATATTAATGACAGGTATGATGTCATACTTTTCAAAACGTATGGAATAAAGAAGCCGTAAGACGGCACACGTTTGTCACATCATCGCAATTAAACAGAGACCTCAGTTTGCAATATAATCAAATAAGTGGCACAATGAAAACAAGGACAGATTGACGATATGTTTATGTCTGATATCTTAAATCATTTGTAAAAATCTATACTTAATCAAATACAATTCTTGAATTTCAAAATTTGACATCCCATCAATAAACTAAACTCTCTCGATAAGAGTTGAATAGATAGAAGTCTTTATATTCTTTGTGAGCAAATCCATAGAACAGTTATACCGTTATATAAGTATCAGAAAAACAGGTACAGGGGGTGGGTGGCGGGGGAGAGTGGGATACGCTACAGGTCTCAACTGTCGATAATTATTGAGTCAAACAACTATTTGATTGTTTAACACACAGCACATTAATAATTTCATATGTATTTTTTTCTTTTAGTTCTCCAGGTGTGGTGAGAGATTCCATTCTACTGGTTCTTCATTCCCTTTTTAACAGCTGCAAATAAAATACAGAGATAGTCCGTAATCTATGCTACGAAACCATCCGCAAAAGCGCTGTGTATGGCTCATACAGCAATTGATCATAAAGCATAAATGAATTCATTATGAAAAAAAAGAGTAACGTATTCGTAACTGGGAGTTGGCAACAAACATGACCACCTTTAGCAAGACGATCACTTTACCTTGTACTGCATTTATTATACACAGCTAGCTGCCATGGGTAGAATGAAACTTACTTGTTAGTTCCGTATGTTTGGCCGTGTCTTGCAGTGCAGCTCAAACGTTATCGTCTTCAATTTCATATGACTGGAACGTCTTTTGGAAACTACTGCAGGAATTAAAATATCAGTTGTTACTAGGAAAACGCGATAGGGAAGATTACAGATGTCTCTGTCTTTATCATTCAACGAGGTTACCCACCTCAACAACAGCCAATTACAGTGGTACGTATGGGACTGATGTTAACTATGGAGAAAATGTATACAGCGCTACAAACAATGATAATATATTTTTTTAATTGTATCTTTTAAGGAATGTTCAGAGACAGATATTGCAACGTTTGGTATTAGCAGTATCGTCAAACATGATCACAGAATATTTTCAATCCATATCTCAATATGCTGACTCTTATGATTTATTATATAAAAAAGTATTCCCACAGCTTTACAATTACGCTGCAGAACTCAGGACTTGTTTAAATAGTGTCTTTCAAAGTTCTGTACCAACTTTTAAAGCATGCGTTATTATCAAAGGAAACAACGGAGAGCCAAACGTTTTGTACAATCGAAACCTGAAATGAGAAGTCAATGTTATATTAGAATATCATTTTTAGCGTATGATATATCCATTAGGAGTTAAACTTAGGCGTGGTCATTGACTTGTCGAAGACAGAAGGAGAAAGAGATAGTTTGGAACCTATAGGCGCCATACCTTTGAACATATAGCCGTGATAGTCTACTTTTCTTGATGAAATACTTTTAACACAATAAGCGCAATACTTTTGAACATATATGTGAGATACGTTGAACATATTGGCGCATTTGTTGTAACATATAGGCGTGCTACTGTTACGATACTCTTGAATATAATTACACATTAAGGTTTATGTTTTTTTTCTTCTCCTTCTCTGTCTTCGGCATGTTCGTTTCAAATATTACTCGCTAATAATTACGTAAGTCGCCATACGTCTGTTATACTATTAAATGCTGATATTTGTATAGACATTCTCACATAACAATTGACATCTCAATGCAGTTTTCAACAATCATGGAACGTTTGGCTCTCCTTTTAATGCAACAACAACGGGATTGCAACCTATGTAATGTTCTATAGTTTGCGTTATTATAGTCCTGGGTTCACTAAGGTTATACATGAAGCTCCGTTTGATTGGAATTTTCTTACTCCATACCAGCAGAACACGGGCGGGTACAGGATTTGAACATAGAAGAATGTAGCCCTGTATGGTGGGCTATCAGTCTCAAATCGTGGGAGATCGACTTATACCGATTTAAATCGACATATACCAATTTCCTTCGACTTATACCAGTTTCCAGCAGCTTAAATTAACTTATACCGATTTAAATCGACATATACCAGTTTAATTCTACATATCATCGATTTAAATCGACATATACCAATTTCAATCGATGATAAGTAAA
This sequence comes from Apostichopus parvimensis, assembly GCA_000934455.1. Lineage (NCBI taxonomy): Eukaryota > Metazoa > Echinodermata > Holothuroidea > Aspidochirotida > Stichopodidae > Apostichopus > Apostichopus parvimensis. The sequence continues at coordinate 18,079 of KN882524.1, forward strand.
ATAAATTGATTTTAAATGTCGATTTAAATCGGTATAAGTTGATCTCCCACGATTTGAGACTGATGGCCCGCCATAGCCCTGGTGTCGTTTACAGTGAGCTGGAATGTTGGAAAGTGTGTGTGCATGAGATCATACCGATATTTCTCAACATTGGTTATTTATGACATCATAACACTGTTACAGACATGAAACTGTTATGATATACTAATGGCCGATAGTACCCCGATGTGATTTGTTACATCTAGTGTTTGCTTATAGGTCAACGCTGCCGCCCTAATTGTTCGTTCAACCCAGGTAGGCCTACAACCTAATGAATACTTGGTATTTGCAATTCTTGTTACCATTTGCTGTTTCTTTCCTACTGGTATCGTGGCTATTGTATTTGCAGCTAAAGTAAGTATTTTATAAGGATCATTGCCATTCTAGCATATTCCTGGCTAGTACAGAATGATCAGATTTATAACCATTATATACCTTCAGTGTTGCACTTAAATATGCTCAAACATTTTACTGCCACCCTCGGGAGGTATCACTAACACATCTGTATTTGTCATGAGAATTTGTCTTAAAAGGTCAGACCCTCTAATCACACCCTTTTTTCTCTGTCTTTTCTCTTTTCATTTTTTTTTATATACACTGCTCAGATGTTATATTTTTGTTTCTTAAGCACACTGTATGAATAAAGTAAATGTTCAAATAATGTTGTCGATTCAAAATAGTTAGACTGAATATTTCAAATAGCGTAATTTCTATTATTTCGTGTCAATGATTTCTTTGATCATTATAGCATAGTTTCCTTATATTATATAGTCATTGGTCTTAAATCCTTTGATGAACTCTATACACATGGGCCGGGTCATGGCACAACATAATGTACTCTATTTTCGATCAAGATGTCTTCCCGAATCCCCTACAAATCTACACGCAACCATATACAATACTTCATTCTAACGACATCCCTATGCACAGTATATCTTAAGTCATTGACCCATCAACCGCTATCATTTCATATTCACAACTTGAGAACATAAACAGACGCACACCATTCTAATAATTTGTATATGACTGAAGTTATCGAATGCCCTTTGTACCGTGATTCTGTACCGAAGTGTACTGTGTTCGGTCTGAGTGGGTGTAACATTAATGGCACTACTAATTTTATATTGATTTGTTTGATAAAATATTGTATTATACAGGTTCCGTTTCTCAATATCTTTATCGTCATTTCTACATGGCTAAAATCGCTGTGGAGCCAACTACTATGGCCAAATGGAAAGTAGAGTTTAGGGGTTTCACTTTGAACGATTGGAGTAACATTTGCAGTATGCCCTGGCACTCTTTTTTTGAGACGAGACTCTCCTACTTTCAATTCCGTTTCTTACATAGAATTTTTCCAACCAACAGACTCATTAACCTCATGGGTATCTCTGACAACGCGTTATGTTCATTCTGTAAAATTGAAATTGAAACCATTCATCACCTTTCCTGGGAATGTCACAGCACTTCTTCTTTTATAGGTGAAGTGGTAACTAAGGTTATTGGTGTTAATATTCACTTCACAAAAGAGGATTTCTTCTTTGGGTTTCTATTAAAGAAACGTCACCCTTATAATTTTCTCATTCTTCATCTTAATTTCTATATTTTCAGTACCAAGCGTCAAAGCAAGACCTTAAGTTGTAATGAATTTATTCATAAGTCCACGTGTGCATTAAAAGTGGAGAACTATATATTTTGACATAACAAAAAGAATAATAAGAACAAAATTAATTTCGAGGAACTCAAGGATTCTTTCTCCTCATTAATAAATATCTCAAATATTTAATATTTTCGCAATTTCCGCATCCTCAATTCCTATATTTTGCTGCTATTCGTTGTAATATTTTTGTAGTAAGTCTGGGATTCTTGTATTTTTTATATAAATTGTAGTGCTTCTTCTAATTGTTCTTATTATGTTTATTTGCTTTCTACTACGTTGGTAGTTATTATACTGCATGGTATTGCTCAACTTCATTGTTCTTTAAAGGCATTCTCTCAGCTAGGAAATTTTTAGAGGGCGGGCCAATTTCATAGGTTTCGCTGGTACACCGTTACTTACGTGACACGGTATTTGTAATATACTGCCACTGTACAGTGTAAACCCTGTATGTAAATATACGTAATGTATAGCACAGTTTCATGCAGTGGTAGCATAACACACGTAACGTGTATATTGCGGTCTCGTAGCCGCGCTGTTTAGGTGGAAGGCACAGGTTGCTTTATTGTGGGTCCCGATGCCAAAAGCAGTGAGCGAAAGAGGGACAGAGAATTGCATGATTGAAAAGTGTACTTGAGCTGGTGCTACGTACGTGGACTGGGTCTCCAAAAACGATCTACTGGAACAGATATCGGGGATCGACAAAATGACAAATGCTACCTTCGCGGAGCATTTACTGGCATGGCAGATCATACGAGAAGGTAGGCAGCAAATTATGCTAACGACTAACGTTATATATTGACTATTTAGGCTACTGATACTGTTTTCCGGCCGAAGTGTTTGGTTTACTGTAGGCTTCCTTGTTATATTGTTCAATAGATCATGCTAGCTAGGCCTACTTAGGAGTAGCTAGGCCGACAAACTAAGGCAACTAATACACCGAGAGGCATAGGCTAGTACAGTAGTACTATAGTCAGTATTGCGAAGTTTGGAACACTGCGAAGTTCGGACACCACTAAGAAACACACAATTTCACCATGACAACCTACAGCAAGAGCCAATTGCACGAAAAACTACGAAGCTACAGTTATTTTCTCTCCAAAATGACCCAACCATATCAAGTATAGTTTCAGGTGATTTATACCATGAGATATAGTATTGGGGTGTTTTAAGGCTTAGGTTCCGAACTTCGCAGTGTCCATGCTACTGCAGTGCAGGCTGCTGTACTAACTGTAGCCTAGCCTAGGGCGAACATTTCTTGAAGTGTTATTTATGCTTTTCTACTTATATTCGCCTGGTAAGCATTATCAGTATGGAAGTCTGCGGTATCATATGCAACTTCTCATGAGCGGAGCAATAGCAAAAGTAGTACTAGGCCTACTGTCTGTAACCTAGCTCCAGGCCCAGATTTATAAAATTATGCACCATGCTGGGTCTACCTCAATTTGGTGGTTATTCCTGTCTAGAGCATTTTTTGATATTGACATATTTATTTTGTAACTGTAGGTCTAGTATACAGTGAGGGACAGGGGCCTATACTCAATAAAGTAACTGTTTCATTTCCTACTCTAGTTTACCAGCACAATTATAGAGTTCCTTGCAACAAATAAAGTAGTCTGACAACTTGAAAATTTACTGCATATTTGCATGCATGGTCATTCTCAGTTATAGACTACTAATTTGTGTAGCCATTTCATTTTTTTTTTTGTGTCTGAGCATGGGTTCTTAAGCGGTGAAATAACCTCGAATCTGCTGAGCAACTCCAAGATGAATTAAGTTACTCAGGCATTGGGTTCTTTTAACTGTTTTAAGTCTAATATGCATAGACTAGGGTATTTACTTTGCTTCACTTGCTTGTCAATCCGCATAGCCACTTTAGCTGTGGATGATTCTCCACTTGCAAAAAAAAAAAAATTACCCATAAATTTAAACTCTTTCTATCCCAAATTAGAGTATTGCCTAATACTCCCAACTTGGTAGTAACTTAAAAAAAGCTTGGGCTACCTCTTTTCCTGGTAACTGTAGTGTAAAGTGATATGAGTAAGTTTTCCAAATTAATTCATAACTCAAAAGCCTTCTCAGAAAGAAGCTACACTAGCTCTACAGGCTCCTTTGTTGAATTAGTGAAGGATACTGTTCACATATTTATGCATTCATAACATGATAGTTTGCTATCATCGTTGCTTAATCAGAAAATCAAGGACAACATAAACAAATCAATGTCACCAATAATTGTGAATGCCACCATTTTATGTTCGACAAAATTTATCACATTAAATTTAAAGGATACACCATGATATTTAGTTACATGGTACAGTAATCTGCAATTACTGTAGTCTTATAATCTACTCAATCTAAGATGTAATGCTAAAATACTAATCTACTATAAAGTGTGCTGGGTCCATTATATTCTTCTTAATTGTTCCAATAATTTATGTGGTTACCATGTGATGGTGTGTACTATTTAAGTCACATATTGCACAATGCAGTCGAAACATTGTCTAGTGGATTACACAAATATCACTTTTATATAATATTGGTTGAACTAACACATTATTGACCGACCTAATGGACTTATCTGTTTAACTCAAAATAGGCGTGAATTATTGTTTCTCCTAAGTATGTTTTAACTTATTTTGATTATAAAACGACTATTATAATTGCAGATGCCAATAATGAACAGGTCTAGCAATTGTATGACACACCCTCAGACCACTGGAATAGGTTAATTTTGATTGAATTTTGAACATTGATGCACCCCTGCATCATAGTGAAAGTGACACAGTGTTGTTTGTCTTTGACATACACCAAATTAACATTTTGACCGATCGTTTGCTGACCATGAGCGACCCTGCGTGGCACATTGACGCACACTGACGCACATATTGTAGTTGTAATGACGCACCAAATGTGCACATTGACGGACCTTTTAGTCACAAAATTCATCGGACATGACGCACCTTCCCGGGGGGTCGTTGAGTCCGTCTTACAATAATTGATAATTTCATCATGATATAGAAATTAAAGACATTTGCCAAAATATAACTACATCATAGGCTTCAAAGCTCTACACATAATCTGATCATGCAGTTCTAAAACTGAAAAAAATGAAAAAAAATGAAAGTGATACTACTGATTTGTGAGAGAACTAGAATGGTCGCCCATAATATACCATATCATGTTTCTATGTTATCTTTTAAAAACTTTATTGTTCAGGGCACGCCTGTAGAATATTCCGTAATTTTTAGTCTTGGAAATAAGCAAAGCCTAGCAATATTTTTGAAAGCAATTATGCATCCCTGAACATGATGAAATTTGGTGACATATTAGTGTATGAACAAGCCTACTGGGACATTGCCATTGTAACATCAAACGTTATGACATATAGTGTGTGTAAGGTATTAATAGATAAGTTACAATACTGCAGGTGTATACTACTAACATAGAAATAACAAATATAATAGAAATTGTTGCGCATCACTAGTTTAGGTTTGCACTAGATTAGTAAATGAACCATTCTTGAATACTTGCAGAGTTGACATTATACATACTGTAAATCATAAAGCAGATGTGATGAATTTATGCTGCCAATAGCAAAGTTCTGTAACTAGTAGTGTAAGTACTGTTCTGTGTTTGCAAAATTGATGTGAATTGTTGACTATTAAGTGAAGGGCAAAATGTGGTATTCAGTAATTTATGTTGGAAGTTATATAATTCACTATGTCAGGGATGTGCTCACACTGGGCGGCTGCGCCCAGCAGTTCTGACTGCCGCCTCGCACAAACAGTATTTGAACCCTTTTCGCCCAGCACTCTTTGATGATAATTGAATAAATTTTACCATATAACCAAAATCTGGGAGAATATATGGCACAGAATAGGAAAATAGCACCACCTAAGCATACTTCATGTGCAAAACTCTCCCAGGGTGTGGATCACACTACCGCACAATCTGCCCGGCACTCAAATATTCATGACCACTTCCCTGCTATGTGTACAGTATGCATTCTGATATACTATTAACTTTGCATATCCCGGTATTATTTGTCTTTTTCAGTTGAAGGTGTGTGCCCAATTAAGAAACTCGAGAGGTTGGTATCCAAACTGATCCACCAGAAAAGATAGCACCAGTTCCTCAACAAAAGGCTATGCCCAACAGAGGCTGATGCAGCAATGCACTCCGGCAGCTGTACCCGTGGAGACTGGTAATTTTTTGATGTACATACTGTAACCATTCCATGCTGTAACTAAGTCTACATTTCAACTAGGTATGCAGTCTACTACTGTAGGACTGTATATGACTAACCGGAGTTAGGACATTGGACACATTTATTCATTTATTGTATTATGCAATATTAATGACATAGACATATAGTGCTAAATATGGTGCTAATACAGCCACTGGAGGTCCGGAAATGCGAGGGACCCAAAAATGTTCAACCCCACAAGTTTATGATAACAGTAGTATTTTTCCTTATCTCTGAAAAATAAAGACGTTTACCAATCTTGTAGATTGTGCTACCTACCTGTCTGAAGCAGTTTGTGTTCAGAAATTGCACATTTATTCTTTTCTTATGTTTTCTGTTTAGGTTTCATGATGATGTGGCATCATTTGTACATACTTGCACTGCTTAAAGATAGTTACTCTTCACTGCATATACTGTAGTTGTCATCTGATCAGGTTGTCATGTGCATATAGTTTCATATCAGCAAAGACATTGACATTTTTGGCAAATTTTGAGTGTGAGCTATATTTCTAGTTTAACATGTTAGGGGCATCATTAAGGTGTCTACTTTCTCCCAGATTTGAACAATAATTTTTAGTTATTACATTGAGTGCAAGTTACAATCTAAGTGAATAAACAAAAGTAACATTTGTGCTGGCTCCAACCCAGTTACCTTGGCTATGAACCTGAATGTCTCTTTTGCAGTTAAAATCAAATGAATCATTTCTTGGAAAATCATTTTAACAGGTATATCTTTGTGACAATTCTGTCCTCACACAATGCCATAAATATGTCTTTTTTCCCTTTTCATTTCACATTACAGATGTACAGAACATCCTTTAGAGGAACAGTACATTACAGCATAGCGTTATGGCATGATGGATGTTTTGCAAGCAGATATAAGGGTTGGAACTGGAATGTTTGTGTTCGATTGTTTTATTAATAAACGAGTGCTTCTCTACTTTATGTAAGATGATTGTCATATTTCTTGTTCTCCAGTGAGAGCTACGGATTTGCATAGTGAATGTTGTTAACATGGATACGGACAATTTTGAAAGAACTGATGTCAAAGCAGTTCATCAGCTTGTTTAAATACCAAACATCAAGGACACAAGAGTGGACAATGGGAGTAACAAGTATCCAGAATGTAGATATCACAAGCCTTCAAGACAATTGAACAAACTTTACCATAATGGACAACAACAAATATGGTGTCTCAGTTAAATGAAGTTACTAAGCTAGTGCAATGTATCATAAGAGTTTATCTTCTTCATGGTGTCAAACATTGATTGTTTCATTCAGTGCGTTGTGTATGTAACTCCTTTCTGTAGTATTTAGCATGTTCATTCATAGTGTAAACTACATAATTGATGTCATCAAAGTTACAACCGTGTCATATTAATAAACTAAATGATTAAATATTGGTTTCACTACATACTTTATTGTACAATATTTGGCTTTCCATGATAGCAATATCTGATCTGTTTACTTACTGTAGTTTGTTCAGTCATACCAGTAGTTCTAATGTGATATTGATCTTGGGTTATTTATTGTTGGTACAGAATAACTTGTCTTTATTTTGTAGTGTGAGATCAATTTAACATAACATATATTGTGATGTGGTGGAGTTTTGAAGAGGTACTCTAACTTGCAGCTAGTAGTGATAAAACAGTTCATTCAGTGCTCTCATGATAACCCCAGTGGCAGATGGAGATAGTGGCAAATGGAGATGTTTGAAATGCAGGGGACATTATAGGGTATTTTGGTTTTGGCAGAGTTTCTTTTGGATGTAAAGCTGCTATACTTATCATTCAAAAGTTCCACAATGGAGGCATGGCGTCTCTTAGCCTTATTTGGGTATATGTTCTTGCATTCCGTATTTGGAACACTGCCCTACTATTGTCTGTATTGCTTATTATAAAGTTAGTAAGTCAGTATTGTAACATGTTTTTATTTTTAACACATTGATTGCATCTGTACAGTTATAATCATTGAGTTCAACTACAATAACCATGAGCAGGGAACACTTACCACTATCTCACTTGCATTTTTTTATGTTAAAGTGACCATATTCATACTTTAACCAAAGCATTTATTCCATATTAGATAGTGTTTATCCAGATTAGGTTACAGGATATTTTAAGGTAGGCTATGTAGTATTGGCCCCAATTTAGCATGCTATAATTGCTAGAACATCTTAAAAAAAATTGTTCCTAGAGGTCTTAACTTTCCAAATTGTTCTAAGGCATTCTAATTGAAAGCATAAGATGCCTGAATGTCACAGTGAGGTAAATTTCTTCGAAGGTGGTAATAAAACCAGTTTCAAGACTTTGACCAAAGGTAACCATATTTGAATATCTGGTCGAGAGTTGCCGTGGAAGCCACCATATGTTTGTAGTAAAATGTAGTAAAGGCAGCTGGAGGAGCCCAGTTTACCCCTGTGCTGAAAGTCATTCATCTTTTGTGTTTTTTTTTTAAACATTTCAACCTTCCCAACCACAAAGCTCCCAACTGACCCGCAATTCGCGGGTTGGACCCGCAATCTTACACCCAAACCAGCGGACCCGCGCAAGCGTCCGAAAAACCCACATTGTGATTTTCAAGTATACATACAAAAATTGCATCAATTTTGACTTAGCAACCATCATTTCTTTAGCAGCATCCTTCACAGAATCATTTGAATCTCAAATTAGCCTATATTTCTTTTCATTGTGGCGAGCAGCGAACATTTTCATGCCACGGGAAAGAATGAATTATCACCTACTATTAAATTTATTGATGTTACACACAAAAAAATGCATATTTCTCAGGAAATTTTGGGTGACAAAAGCCTTTCTAAGTGCCACCATTTTACATGTAGGCATCACCAGGATTCCAGAATAAAATTCAAAAGGGGGAGTCTCCCCTTCCCCTTATACCCCTCCCCCGGGAGGACGATTCGTGGCATGGACCAGCATTTGCCTTCTCAAGAGTTGGGAGCTATGCAATCATACCATTAACGACATGTCTCTATAGGAGATTGAATCCTTAGGTAGCCGTCCTGAGCTAGTACGAATCAGCAGAGAGAGGTTGAGGATGCTACGCCTTCGCACCATTCAACCTCATGGGCTCAACATTCAGGAAGGACATGACTAACTTTTCTTCTCTCTCCCTCCTTCTCCTCTTGTCCCCCCCCCCCCATCCACCCCTTTTTTTCTCCACACCTTTCTGTCTGTGTCCTTCTCCAGTTTAATCCTTACCCCTCCCCTTAATCCTGACTTTGTCCCTCCACTGTTTATCTCCTACCTCTCCTCTTCCCCTGTTGGTTTCTTTCTTTCATTCTTCTCTCCATCCCGTGTCTACTAATCCCCTTACGTCTATCTCTTTGTGTTCACCATGCTCATTAACCTGTCTGTATAGTGTGCGTGTTTTTTGTCTCTTCTGTTACTGTCACTTGTCATTTAGCCTTTGAAGAAGATCCTGCTAGGATCGAAACGTCATGCCAACTTTCTTTCACACACTTTCACTCTCTAGTGGATAAGCAGTTTGTTAACAATTTTTTGTTTGAACTCAAGTATTGAAGAACGTTAGGCCAGAAGCAAGTCGTTTCGTCAAATAAAAGAACATAAGCAGCACATATTCAGTCAAATGTTTGTAGAGAATTACACGACGAAACTATTCGCTTTTATTTCTTCAGCAATTTCTCCAACAAAGATCGGAAGCACGAGATCATACGGCCCATATGACTCCTACGAGCTGGTATAGCGTTTTCCCAGCAGTACAATATGCACTGTTCCATATAGCCAATCGAAAAATTGCGCACATAAGTGGAAAGTTGCTCGCATAGCACATAGTACAATTACACAGCATGCCTATAGGTTACGCAACACTGTGAGAGGCGGATTAGAATCTCAGAAACCTGATACTTTGCGGTTAGAGTACCTAGATCCGTATGCTGTGTATAGCTAAGGATGAGAATGTCAAATTAAAGAAATGAATATGTTGCCGCTGTGAGAAGAGGGCAGCATTGAATTTATTTTTAAATCGGGGAATACGTTGAGACAAGATTAGCAATTTCCTAGCTGAGAGAGTGCCTTTAACTTTTACGTATTTTTGAATGGAAACGTTATTTGTATATTTGTATATTAATGTATAGTTGAAATTAACGGAGGAAAAAAGTACTGTGGTCGGTCTGGAAACAGTGTTCCAAATTACTTAGTCTATATTCATTATATATTTCAAGTTAATTTAGTATTTTATCTCTTTTTTTTAATGTATGATGAAGTCGCCTTTGTATTTCTTTAACTTTTTATTACAGCGTTTTCTGTATCATATGAGTGGATTTGTTTTTGCTCTTTGTTGTTCATATAACGAAAATCAATTTAGAAAGAAAATTCATTGTACTTTAAGGTAAGAAAAATAATGGAAATAAGACTTTCATGTCAACATCAGCTAAATAGAAAAAATAAGGCAAGTTAAATCAAGGAAAACAATACTTTTATCAGTATACACTGCAACATATTTCATTGAAAAACATATTTGTTGTACAGGAAATGATGTTTATAATAATCCATTATACCTTTACTGATGGGAGTTCCTTTATTTGCTTAACATTGAAATATTTATATGCTTGCCACCTTGACTTAACACGTGTCATCATTATTTCCTGTTCATATCGTTTCCGCTTTCGGGTTGTATTACAACACGGTGCTTTAAGATAACGATGATGTACAACGGTTGTATGTTACATTGCTACAACACACTCGCAACGTAAGCACGTTTTCACCAATTGGCAGATTTTACTGAGTGCAAGGACAATATTCATTATGGCTGGTAAGTTTGTAAAAAGAAAAGAGATAGGGAATAATTTGTTACAATTAGTAAATGTGAACTCCTTTATGAATATAACATCGCAAGACTGTTTATAATAGCTGAAGAAACCAAGTGTAGATATTTACTCGCGATACATAACGTATACCACGTAACATTGTAGATATTGTACATATGGTATATAACACACAATGACAGGCCTTGTTCAGGGCAAAAGGCGAAACCTTGGCTCTGCCACTGGATAATAGGCAGAGAACTGCGCTTCAGACCTATGACTCCGGGACTACGGGAAAACAACGGGGACGATGACGATTGCTGGGACGATGAATAAAATGAATATGTTAATACTTAAAACTTAATACACACGGCTAGCCTAGTATAGGGCGTTGCCAAATCACATACACGTACATTTGAATCTCTAACTGGGATTTGGATGGAGGGAGCTTTGAGCTTTGAGTGCTACTACTAAAATACACTTCTTGTCACAGAAAAGCGTGACAAACAGGATCTGTAAATGTAAATGTGTTGTTATTTAAACAGTGGTTGTTTAATAGTGATGCCACTGTTTACTGTACTTACAAATATCGATCAAATCTTCTGAATTCCATTGAACTGTGATGAAGGCTAAGGGGATCGGTGAATTATTAGTTTCTTACAAAAAACTATATTATTTCACAGAAATCTTTGCAACGTTTGTGAAACTTTCAGATGCAACAGAAATATATATATTTAGAAATTTGAGTGATAACAGAGACGCAGTAACAAAAGCTGACATTCGTTATGATAAGTAAGTGAAATTAAATGGTTTCTTAGTTGAATTTGCGAAAATGATATCTATCTTTATTTGTTTCAGGAGACCCTAGGCCAGCTTACATCCAACGCGGCTATCGCTTAATAAAACATATTGGACAAGGTGCTTTTGGATATACCTCCCTTGTAGCTAAAGACCCTAATGTTTTCGCGATGAAAGAGCTACACATTTATCAGGTATACCACCTCTTCCCCATCCCCCCCCCCCTCTCCTTCCATATCCTACTCACTGATGAAAAATGTATTAAGCTAGTTTATTCATAAGTGTTCTCAGTGGTTTTCTGTTTACATATCTGAAAAATCAATTCAGTACGATGTCGGGAAATGCTGGAAAAACTGCACTGTACTGCGAATAAGGCAGTATTGACATACAAATTGAAATGTAGCACGGTAACTATCCCGAAAAGGGACAATAACCTCTCATCGAACTTAAACGTCAAAGAGGAAGAGAGGATATTAAAATCACTGTGAGGCATTCACTGGTCTTTTAATGTGTGTAAGCACTAGCACAAAATATCGTGTCAGTAGCCTATTACTATCACACACACATTTCCACAACAGTCAAGCTGTAAAGTTGAGCTAAATGTGATAGAGATACATTGTAGTGAGGAATGTATTACGTTAGACTGACCACTTGTATGAGTTCAAGGCTGGACATCACTTACGCTTAATATGCCATCTGTTTGCATTTATTGAAATACGAAGGAAAGTTTATTTCTGAATAAAAGGGATTCTACTTTGTTTAATGTGATTTTGGGATTTTAACATTAGCCTATATTTTTGGGATTATTATCAATATCATTATAATTATTGTGTCAGTTTGTGATGTAAGTGAACACGTTCATACTGCAGACTGTATCATACCCGCCTACTGTGTGATCTTCTGCATTACCGTGAACGAGGGTAGCTTTTTGGTCAGTTTGCGAAACAGTTGTTCCGATATTTGGAAAAGTTCGACAGAAAATTTCCTTTATTACCAATGTCAATAGAATCATGAAGGGGTCAGTTTATTATTATTATTACTGTTTTAGAAGTAACTTTTATCGTTGCGTATACCTTTAGGATTTTGCTTGCTTGCTGGGTGAACGAACTACAAGACCTTGTGGAGGAGAACTCCTTACAGAATTCTATACATCTTTTACATACGTGGTGATATTATTAAGAAACAAAATGACATTAAATATTTATTTAGGTCAAGAACATTGCCTCCTTAATTAAAGTAAAATAACAGTTATGTAGACATGAAAGTCACCTACAGCTCCGTAATGAACAGTGTGCTACAATCTGAAGATCATCTTAGTGAGGTCATTCACTGACCTAAGTGCTGTTCAAGGTCGTTGCAGTGTTTTCAAATTCCTAAATGTGTATCAATTGCGGAGACAAAAATCAATGTTTTAATTCCCTTTTATTATAACTTCCCGTTGTGCTATTCGATTATGTAAAAAAAGTACGTTGTTTAGTAAAAGGTAAACTACACTCTGTGTAAAATTTGAGGGTTTTTTTCTGTCATTATTGGTCAAAGCTCCTCAGCGAAGCTCATACAATAAGAGACAGTACTTGATTGATTGATTCTGGAATTAAAGGCAATCCTTCGTTGCCGATTGCTCATATGTGAACACATGCTTTTAGAAAATCATTACTCGAGATAGGAATACACAAGAGAGCTTCCCATAGCTTTACTTTGCACATAAGACAGCCTGCATCAATAAACAACCTTTTTCCGAGGGGGTCACATGGACTTTTTTTTTTTTTGTCTTCAAAGATTTGTTTACATTCAAAAACCTTTTACTTCAAAAAAATTGTGAGAACAGTGAAAACCTTCAATCAACTAACCCTTTCGACTACATCTAGCTAAGACATACAAGGACTCAAATCAGGAGCCTCACAGGCATATGTAGAGAGATGGCTCTGTATTTGGGGAAAATATGTCAAAAATAACGTTTTTCGGTCTATGTTAGGGCCAAAAACCGGTCAATTTTCCGAAAATATTTCTCCCGAATGCCTCACCATACAGAAAAGATTTTTAGCTCTCCAGAAGCGCCACACTGAACGCAATGCTACATAGAAACAATTCAGCAATAGCGCCTCCACTTTGTGAGTAATCCTTAGCAATTCAACTCGAGCATTTTTATGGAATAGAATTTCGGTCAACCACAGTTGAAACGCTTCGTGTAGTTAGGGTCAACGCTATCACTCACGTAATTGAAACGGTAACTATTTAGCACATATTATCATGGCTAAATACTAAAACATCGACATCGCTGAATCTGAAGAAGATTCTGACGATGAAATCCTGATATGGTAAGCCACACTGTATGTATTGTGTATACATGTACTGTCGTAGCGCAATAGGCCTATATGACTCATCGTTACGCTTGACTACCATTGTATTACATTATACATGTAGGTCAAGTAGTTTGGAGGGAGGGGGAGAGAAAAAATCAGTCATATTTCTCACATTCAAACATCAAATTATATTTTACATGTCTTGAACTCATCAAACTATCAAAAGTCTAGCAGATTTCATCAAAATAATTTCAAATGGGCAAAGGAAAGTACAGTGTATGTATCATAACCTCATTTGCATATTTACATATCTAATTAGCTCAATTATAAAAAAAAATTAAAAAATTAAAACCTCATTTCAATACCTATCTGTCAATACTTGGGTCCTTATTGACAAAAATGACCAAATTTTAAGTAATTACAATGTGTAAATATTTTTCCCCCAGGGGGACAATTATATGATCACAATTGGGAACTAAGGAGCTAGCTGTAAGTAGACTGATTACGGATACATGGATTTATCTTTACAAGTTTACCTTAATTAAAACAATCAGTCAAAATATCATCCATAATGTAATTTTTCACACATCTTAAGATAATAAAGATTAGCTAACTTGCTTCTGGTTTTTTACTTAATACCATTTTTTCTTCAATTTTGATGATGCTGCCGAGAAGACGACAAGTGAATACCAACAGAAAGAAGTAAGAAAGTTTCTTATTCATTTTAATGTCAGTTATGATAAATACATAACATGGTATAGCTGTTACTTTGTTTACGTAAGTAATATCCGATGTGAACGAACTTAAAACTGAACAATAAAAGATAGATTCAAAGGCACATAATGTGGTTAAATGCTCGTGCTAATTATGTATAACATTTGGGTGGGTCATAATGATGCCGATGGTGATGACGATGATGATGATGATGATGATGATGATGATGATGATGATGATGATGATGATGATGATGATGATGATGATGATGATGATGATGATGATGATGATGATAATAATAATCATGATGATAATCATGATGATAATCATGATGATGATGATGATGATGATGATGATGATGATGATGATGATGATGATGATGATGATGATGATGATGATGATGATGATGATGATGATGATGATGATGATAATAATAATCATGATGATAATCATGATGATAATCATGATGATCATCATGATGATCATCATGATGATCATCACGGTGATCATCATGATGCTCTTGAATAAGTAATGATCATACTTGCATTGCAGCTTTTGATGAAATCCTAAACAATATTATAAGAAATGCTGAATAATAATTTCCTCAGGGTTCGAGTGATCGCTATGTATGAATCTTGAAAAAATATACAAAACAATATATTACCCTTAATTCAGTTGAACGTACATCGTTCATTGGGAAAGTTGTCTGTAAAGTGTAAAACTATAACTTTCGTTATCTATCGACAGGTTGAGATTCTGTCGAGTTTGAAGCATGGTAACGTAGTGTCTTACGTAGAATCCTTCCCAGACGGTGAGCTTTACTCGACATAACTAGCATTATGTTCATTGGAAACGTTATCATAAAACAAAAGCTATCTCTTAATTTTTCTATTAATTAGTCAATTATCTATTAATAATCCTCTACATTATACATTCACCGATGTTCTTACACGCAGGGATCTGGAAAACTGACACTGGCATGCAAAATAAATCAGGAGATTAATATATGTCACTCTGCTCATGTCACTTTACTGTCTAGATCAATATACCAAATGTGATTTAAGTGTTATATAGCAACACACTTTCCAAACAGTTTTAGCATCGTAAGTCAATATACCAGTTGAATTACATGGTTTATGTTCAAGAATAGTTTATGTTGTGAAATTTACTCCACGAACACAATCAACTTTTCTTGTCATAAATTACCAAACTGACTTACAACAAATATGGTAAAACTTCAAACTTTATACGTATCATATGCATGATTTGTCAATGTAATTATTTTGTCTTTCTATAGTATCGTTGACAAAGCTGTACATTTTGATGGAATACTGCGAACTTGGTTTGTTTTTCTTCTTTTAAATTACCGGTGTTCCAAAGATCTGTTGTAGGGTTATTAGTCGTAAAATATTGTCAATAACATTGAGAATCCAAATCCCTTTTTATGTGAATGAGGATCAAATATTGCAAAAAATGATCCAGATAAAGATCTTTAATAAAAAACTTATTTTTACTGAAGTCTCTAATAGGTGAAAATCATAAGTACATATACTTCATATAGGCATTTTTAGTTCTGCCTTTCTTACTACTATTAAGAATTCACTTGGCATTTTGATAGTGGTGGTGTTCGGGTACACGCGCATATAAGCCTGTGAAAATGTGAAATTTGTGACATCTTAGAAAATTCACAACCAATCTTGTGAATATAAAGATATTCTCTTGATGTTGTTATCTCAAATTGGACATAATAATCTACCCTGTTACTTTTGACATGATTTAATATTTATTTATTATTACAGGAAATCTTAGGAATGTTCTAACTTCTGGAGACCCGAGGGTTGGCATGGACAAATTCGTCACAGGTGTAATGAAACAGTTATGCTGCGGCATGGAGTATATTCACAGTAAAAAAGTGATACACAGGGACATTAAACCCGAGGTGAGTTAACATCTGACTGATGAAAATAAGTTAGTCTGGTCTGGTAACAGATGTGATTTCTACCATGCAATACACCGTGTTAATGGTAAAGTTTTATCATAGCCGCACATTATAATTATATTATTGGAAGACACATTTTTAAAGTAGAACAAAAATGACAGATCAAAAGTTTCCAATATTTACAGATTGTAGTTCACATTTACTTAACAACTTGTTTTTATTTTATTTTTTTTCAAATAGCACACCGGGAAGTTACAAAACAAAATAGGGGCGAATTGAAACATTCCTTTGTTTCTCTAGAAGAGTCATAAATAAACTTTCCTTGCTTCGTATTTCAATAAATCTATAAACAAGGTCACATAGAGGGTGAAAGAAATCCAGCATTTGAGCACATACAAGTAGTCAGTCTTGCGGTAACAAATTTTGTTTTCCCTAGAATGAGAAATCCAGCATTTGAGCACATACGAGTGTTCAGTATTGCGCATATTTCTCACTAGGATGTAGCCATATCACGTTTTCTTACATGCTAGCCTCGTGGTTTCGGCTTCAAGATCAATCTTGCTAGCCCAATTTTACAGCGGTGCCCTTGTGGCAATGCGTGTGCGATAACGTAAGTAATATGCTACTAACACAATATTTTACACTCGAGTTTTTACACACATTAATAGACCGTTGGCAAGTCTCACAGTGATTTTAATCGCCTCTCTTCCTCTTCGACGTTGACGTTTAATTTCAAAAGTTGATGAGAAGTTATTGTCCCTTTTGCCACATTTTACTTTATCGCAGCGCAGTTAAAGGAGCTCAATGGATATTATTAGCAGAATGACGTCCAAAATATATGTGGATCACATGGTCGTTGTAACAGTTTTCGTGAATACCTCATTTTTTAAGAACTAGTATAATTTTTGCAGCATTAAGGACATTTATGAAACAATGCTTGAATGTTATTAATGTTCCACTTTTAATAAATATAACCTCAATCACCGATACAAAGTGTAGTTACAACTTGTTTCTGCTATCGGCTAACCAATGTCTGTTTTAAAGCACAACAGAAAGGTGTGTGTATTGAAGTTATAATTTGAATAAATATGTTTCTTCAACTTGCTTAAGAACCTCCGTTAATTAGTACTTGACAGCTGATTACTTCTTGTCATCTCCACGTGATGTGATAGATAGGACTATTAATCACAGCTTACTAAGGGCACCCTTCTCAACCGGGACCGAAGCTTTCATATAAAATCATCTAACAAGAACGCGACAGTGAATTGAAATTAACAGACGGTTTGCTGAAGTTACTGAAGTCAAAGCCAATTAAATACATTTAAACATATTGAGTCCAGTTGCATTTGTGCTTATGTAATCACGTTTGAATATAGTTGATTATCAAAATGCAAAATGTTGGGATGAGATATTCCACCCCATGGAGTGTCTTATTATTTCCTTTTGTGTCCCTTCAGAATATTTTCATAAAAGGAGATGGAGTCATTAAGATTGGAGATTTCGGACTGTCTAAGGTTTTACAGTAAGTCTTTCTATAAATTACTCTCTCTTCAACCATAGCAAGAATCTTATATAAATATTTGCAATCATGATACTTGTTCAAGCAATTAATAATTTTACAGGTGATTAAAACTAAAATATAAATTAAGCTTTCCCCTCTTTCAGATCTGTCGGATACGCAAATACACTATGTGTTACAGCTAGTTACAGACCACCCGAATATTTGCAGGGTTCGCCAAATAACTACCAAAGGTAAACCCTTTTTATATCTCTGTTTCGAAAGAAGCTTGCTATAAAGCTATATTTATGTTGTGAGGCATAAAAAAATGACACGGGTATTCCCTATTCAATCTTATAAATCTGTAAATACACTTGACAATGGAAATCAGTAAACCTGTTTCCGATTTAATCACTGGCAATGTAAGTCCTCACTTTCTATTTTCACATCGGTTCTAAGATTTGGAAAACAGCTGGCAGACGTAATAAAAAAGAAATAACTATGTTAATCTTATGCCATGAGACAAAACCTTGTTAACACATTGTAGCAGATTTACACTCTATGCCACCTCAGTATGCTTATTCATTAAGAATAAGCTCAGTTGGATGCATGTGAGTTAAGAAACGTTGATGCTCTAGTTTATTACTACACTTAATTATGTGTTAATATCGTTCTGTGGGTAGTGCCATGTATAGTCTGTTATGAAACAATATTTTATAATTTTAAGAAACGAATTTACCAAAAAGAAAAGTTGCGTGACATCAAAACCATACGTGCAATCAAGACAGATGGTATAAGGAAAATGTAGTTTTTTCCCCGTTTTTCTGATCTAGTGGATATGCAATAACACAATGTGGTACACCTGGTTACATATCACCCGAGTGCTCGGCAGGTTGCCCATATAATTTATCAAGGTAAACCCTTTTTAAATCTCTGTTTTTAAGCAGCTTGCTATAAGAGAATATTTATGTTGTGAGACATGAAAAATGATACAGTGGTATTCCCTATTCGATCTTGTAAATCTGTAAATACACTGGACATTTAATATCAGTAAACTGTTTCCGATTTAATCACTGACGATGTAAGTCTTCACTTTCTATTTTCACATCGGTTGTATGATTTTGAGTTCAGCTGGAAGGCGTGATAGAGAAATAAATAACTATGTTAATCTTATGCCATGAGACAAAACCTTGTTAACAAATTGTCCGAGATTTAGCCTCTAGGCCACCTCAGTATGCTTGTTCATTAAGAATAAGCTCAGTTGGATGCATGTGAGTTAAGATACGTTGATGCTCTAGTAGTGGGTAAGTGTCATGTACCGTCTTCTGTTATGAAACCTTATTTTATGATTTTAATAAATGAATTTATCACCTGTCTTCATCTTGCATCTTCGGTTGTCCCCCCACCCCCCAACAACAACAACAAATGGCACACTCATCAGAATAACATTGTTCAATTCTTCTTACTAACAGTGATATGTGGGCAGTCGGTCAAGTGTTGTTTGATGTATGTACTCGTGGAGCGGGAGTAAGTCAATTCCTTTCATTTTTTTCAACTTAAGCCACAATTGTTGAACATGGAGAATGCTAATACATATATCGTCATTTAGTCAATAAGTGTAGCGAAGATACAACTCATTTTTTTGATTATACAGTAGGACCAGACAGAAATTGTTCATCACCTCTTAAATACTGTGTGTAACTGAGAATTTGACTTCTATATAGTTGTACGAAAAAGTCAAATACATTTTTTACTAAAGAGGCGTAGTGGCAACCACTTTTGTTGCAACAACCATTGTTGTCACACCAACCACTTTAGTCACAAACATCGCCCACTTTTGTTAAAAAGGAGGGATACGAGTTTTGTCCCAACGGTCGCCTATTTCAGTCACAATCTTATAGATCACCACTTTTGTCAAAGACATCGCACACTTTTGTCAAAAACAATTGGGTATAATAAGCCTTTTAGGTAACCTCTTATATTCCACTTGTTAGTTCACATTGTTGATCACTTGTGTATGGGTGTGCCTGTGTATGTGTGTGTGGGTGACGCCGCTTGTAAACACGATAACTTGCTAACAAAATAAAAATCACGTGAGCTTTATAATTGGTAGGAAGATTAGCAATAGTAGGTACATTCCCCGTATTGTTTTCGGTGGTGGTCAATGATCATCTGAGGTCAATATAAGTCAAATGTATAGCTTTTTACACACTAGAACTTGGTTAGGCACACTTCAAGTATATGTGTGCACAATAGTTACTATATGACCACCCTCATTTTTACTGGATGTCAAAAGTCATCTGAGGTCAATAGACATCAAACACCGAAAACTTTGTCATTACTATATGCTGATAAAGCAACTTTAATTGAGCGCATACTTGGGTACGTGTGTTCACCATGGTTAATATAATTCCCACATTGTTTGTAGTTGAGGTCAATTGTCATGTCAGGTCTACATAGGTCATACAAGAAGAAGTCGGTTGAGGCACATGTTTTCATTCTAACGCACTTGGCTTTCTTGTTTAAATATATGACGTCATCGTGTATCCTTAAGATGCCAAAAGTTACCATCTTTTGACCGAATTCAAATTCAAAGTAATATTCGGCTACATTCGAAATGGGTTTGTTTCACGGTGATTCGTATAACCTATACTGCTAATACAGTATTTTGATGATGTGTAGGCCTACAGGGGCAGATTCAGCGGGGAGGGGGGGGGGGTTGGGGCTGTCACCCATTTCTTAGCCTAATCGTTTTTATGGGTTCAATATGCATTGATATTCATTGGATCACATTTAATTGTTGAGGTACCAACGAAATTAATTTAATTATAAAAGGAAGGAGTACTTTAGGGAAATCCGAGGCTGCCGTTTTCCTGACCTGTGAGCAAGTATAAAAATATTGTCACGTTATTGTTCAAAATATAAATTCG
>KN882524.1:41406-52544 GCA_000934455.1 Apostichopus parvimensis
CCATATATTATAGATTATATAACTAATACCGGTACTACTTTGCAGGGTACACAGGGCTTACTTTGATGAAATTCAGTACGTAGTCTTTTAGGCTAGTCTTACAGGTCTTTTGAGGCCTAAGAGAGCCCCTCCCTATTGAGTGTTTAATTACCACATGAACAGTCGAACAGTCGTTCAGTCAGTAGAACTTACTAATCTACTACAGCGTGAATAATTCTTGTCTTAATTTGAGCCACAATTGACAGTTTGTAGTGTACCCTAGGGCAAAGTGCGTAACTTTATCGCGCAATTTTAAATTATAAACCAATTTCTGTGTCATGTATGAAGTATGTGACAAACTCATATAACTGACCGTCAACCTGGCAGCAGAATTAAGCTTAGAAGCACTATAAGTTAGCAGCCAAAACAAGGGCTACTTATAGTGCTCCCCAGTGTATATATTGCTGAAAATCTCATTATTTCATAGATAATAAATCTTGGACGATCAAATATATAAAAATATAAATGAGTTTGTGTGTTTGTGGGATGGTGAGGGTGTAGAGGGGGGGGGGGGGGTTAGAGGGGAGTTTATTCAAACAGGTATGAGTGCGTGAGCTGTGATGTTCCAGATGCCAGTTGCAATTATATTTAAGAAGAACAAGGTTAGTTGAAGTGCATGGAAAAACAGATATACATGAATTACATTTACAAAAGAGGTAACCTCGGTCTTTTAAAAATAACATTTGTCGCTACTTTTCCTTGCAGATCATTCTTAAAGGAGCTTCAGCAGGAAGCTATATTCCAGGTAAATATTTATTGCATAAGAAATAAAGAGTTTATAATAACAACTGAATCGTTGCACATATATGGACCGTATTATGAGTTGAAATGTCGTTGTTTGAAAGCATTATGTTGTATGATCACGGACACAATTGTTTGAATGGATACTATAACTTAAATCAGTGTCCGCATGGTGTACGCTTTAATGTCAACGGATAACCATAGAAAGATGAATGTTTGGGTATTTCGCGTGCACAGCGTATAGCCAAATCAACAAAGCATAAGCTGTGCAGATGATGTAGCCTATACGATTGCCGGTCGAGGTAAGGGAAGATCGGTGATAAAATGCGTATACAAAGTTTAGTAAAGGAAGGAACTACGCATGTGCATGGTTATACGATCAGCGAGAACACAAATAGTGTAACTGATGCTAGCACACGGAATTATAGATATGAAGGTCAAATTGTCGATCATATTGTTAGTTACCCATCTAGTTGAAATATCATCCGTACTGACCCAAATCAAATGAAACCCATTACGTTTTAAAAGAATAAAACGATCCAAGTTTTGAATAGCCAGGTTGTTTTTGATACCTTGTTGGCAGCAATTTGACCACCAAATGCCACGGTTTCAGATGATTTTGAGGTGTACTTCTTGGATAAGATTGTGCCTTCATTCTCCAACTCACTTTTCTTCAACCTCAGCGACATCCACGTCACTTTATTCCTTAGGACCGGCTGTTGGCTGGAATAATACTGTTTCCAGTAAGTATATTCAGACGTCACAGTCGTACTTGTAATGTGTGTCTATATGATTTCTTTTTCAAGTGAACATACTTAACACGATGTACAAGTATTAAGCCAGTCATCTTGGTAATGTTAAATGCAGACGAGTGGCACACAGAAATAGCCCCATCGACATCATATATTATTACTACACTGGGCGCACGGTGACTCTGTGTTCCCCTCCTGCATCCTCTATCAATGGTTTGAAGATGATGTGGTTGGAAAGGAGCGTTATTAGAGAAGAGATTTTGTCCTAAAGCAGTTGAAATGACACTGACCATCAGATGCCGCATATGAGACTTCCCGCTTAGTAGTTGTGTAAATCTTCATGTTCGTATTCTGTTTAACTGTTTTCGATCTCTAAATCAAAATTAGTTTTACTATTGTGTGAACATGCTCAAATGCCTGCCAACGCTCCAAGTCGATATGCTTCCCAACAGACACACTGTTGGATTGACTCCAAGTTTCACTGGGCAGTCTCGGCGCACGAAAACATGTTTGAGAAAACACGAGTGAAGTTGCTTAGAACAGTTGACGTTAAACTTCTGACACATGTTTGAAAAGAAAATTCCTTCTTCTGTCATTACTAACAAACGGTATATCAACTCTAACAAGACCAGTGCATAGAAACAATATACTACCCCTGGTGGTTCCAAGTTGATGGTTTTAAAAACTCTCATCAACATATATTTATAGTAAAGCTTAGCGTTATGTTTTGAATTTGTTCGCGGTTAGCCGGGCACCCCATTCAAATGCACCCCCCCCCCCCGCAAAATAGGTTATGGCTCGGAAGAGTTAAGGGTCAACTAGAGATGGTCATTGTATTCATCCCCTGCTACCGTAATTACTATATTAAGTGCTTTCCAAAATAGTTAAAACATATTTACGTTAATTTTTTTCATGAAATTATTTTAAAAACATCGCTTCAGAGTTTTGCGCCTAAACCTTAACTACTTTTTTTCAATTCCAGTAATTTTCAATGCCATGGGACTATAGCTGCTTCTTTCAGTAAGTTAACACTTTATGACATCATTGTACATACTGCTCCCATATGATGAGAGAGAGAGGACTAGCAGCTACTTTTAGCCGTTTAAATGTAGTATCCAGTCTAGTATCTTAACCTTTCGTTCGTTGAAGAAATAAAATTTGAAGTTCGGACATCAGGTTATAAAGTAACGTAAATGATATATAATGGAAGGAGGATGAACTTTCCTATACGATATGATTACAAAAGTCTTGAAAATAAGTATAGCCATGTCAGTAGATGCTAATTTATTTAATTTTGTTTTCAAATCTTTCTGAATATATTTTATTTATTCGTCAGACGTGGCACGCCATCGTTAAGTAGTTAATAAACTTCATGACTTGTGAACGATATATTATGAGTTGATAATAAATGTTTAACTTTTCAGCTAAAATATAATGCAAAGGCATTTTAACCTAGATCGTATTGTTTAAAACATACTAGAAGTATTTAATAACGCACAAATTACATACAACTAATTTGAAAATTATTCGACTGGAAACATTTATAAATTTTAAAGTCACCCGCTACTGAACGATAAAAGGAAGGGTTAATTGTTTGAGTCCGATCGATTGTAATCCTCTTTCGGTTTAATGAAATTGCCAAAATATGGTTTTTATTTTATTTGTAGGAATATCAAACGGCTGCATTAGTTTTGTTTCATTCTTAAGGAAGGAATAATCATGTTTTGTAATTATGGTTTTACTTCTTGTACGTCACACAGATTGACCATGATGATAATGATGATGACGACGACGACGAGAATCGTGTGGAGGTTAGGGCCTTCCGGCGATAGATAAATGGACACGCACCATACAGTATAGTAGATATAATAACAGTAATGTAAGCTACAACACTAATATGCAAAGAAGGGGGCCACGACTTATTTTAGGATCGTCAACCATTTTAACGGGGAACGTTGCTTATATTCGTGGTCAAAAATGAAAAAATAGAAAATCCGGAATATCAATTACAATAAAAGTTGCAAAATATCACAACATTAAGCACCTTTAATCACATTAACCGTTTCAAAAAGGGGGCTTCAACATGCCCAACTTGAGGATTGGCGAGATGATGAAGATGAAACTTTAAGTCACCAAGCAAAAGCATTGTGAATACCAGGACACACCAGTTAAGATAAAAGGCAATTCAATGAAGTACAACAAAGCATTTTTTATTAGTAACGAGATCATGATAAACGTTATAAGTATTATTTAAGTACATTATCATCTGAATAAAACAAAACAGAGCCACTAAATACAGAAATAGGTATTAACAAGTGTAAATTGTAAACACTATTCATAAACTAGATTAGTCCTTCAATCTGACAATTGGTTAGTCATCCCACTTTAATTTTATGAGCTAAAGGCAATCTCATTAAACACTTTATGTTAATTAAGTATGTTAACTTTCCTTTCGAATAGTTGGTTAGTCATCCCACTGTTATTTTATAAGCTAGAGGCTATCCCATTAAACACTTTATGTTAATTAAGTATGTTAACTTTCCTTTCGGATAGTTGGTTAGTCATCCCACTGTTATTTTATAAGCTAGAGGCTATCCCATTAAACACTTTATGTTAATTAAGTATGTTAACTTTCCTTTCGGACAGTTGTTTAGTCATCCCACTGTTATTTTATAAGCTAGAGACGATCTCATTAAATAATTTATGTTAATTTAGTATGTTAAGTTTCCTTTCGAATAGTTGGTTAGTCTCCAACAGTTATTGTATATGATGCAGAAAATCCCAATAAACACTTTATGTTAAGTATCCTAACTTTCCTTTCGTATATAGTTGGTTAGTCATCCAACAGTTATTGTATGAGCTGCAGACGACTCCATAAAAGTACTTTAATGTCGTACTACATTGACTGTAATAGAGATGCCTCTAGAATAATCATATTTATTGTTGTACGTTGGCATGTTAGTGTAATTGTCAGTTAATTATAAGAAGTATCGCATTTTCTTTCAAAGTTACAATTGAAACAGTTCGTGAAACCATCCGAATTACGACAAGACCAATGTTCTACTCCGATTTCAAAATGCAAAGTTAGAATTTGTTAGTCAAGCGAATCTCTTATCCAACAAATAGGCTTATTTTTTTTCCATCATCTTATGTATTTACACAAGGATGATTCACAATAGTTGCTAATGGAATATCCAACTGCATATCAGGTAACTTGAGCCTGATGCGAAGTATGCACAGGCATGTCTCCTTTGGAACGATGACACGAGTTTATCATAAACATTCATAATTGAAGACAGTAGGCTAAACTAGTATAGGCTGATTTATTCAAGTTGTCGTCAGCACTAACTTCCATACCTTTAAAATAGCACTGGTACACAAGCAATGTATATATTAACATTTGGGTAAAACATCTCTTTCTTATTACGAACATTTACATGCTAAAGTATATGTCGTTAGAGTCTTTAACCTACAACATATTTCATTTCAAGACCGGTGCTGTGGCCGAGTGGATAAAGGCGGTGGCATTTGAAGCAATGAGGCTTAGCAATCGGGAGGTTCGGGGTTCGATTCCCGGCCGGGTCATAGTATGGTGGGTTTTTCATCCAAGAGCAATCTACGGTTTTCCCATCTGAAATGACTTTCTAAATTGAAAAGATTCCAAATTTGATTTAAAAAATGTTGAATTGGAAGCCAACCGACGTGTAAGTTGTAATCCATAAGCCCTTGCGGGTTTCTCCCACATTTGTGGTCGCTTAAGCGTCGTAAAAAATAACTGCTGATTATTATTTTTATTTTCACTTTAGTTTTACTTAGTAATACATCAAACATATGTACACAGAAAAGCTATATATATATATACACGTGTTCCTTAATGAATTCTGTAAAAGAGCTAAAATGTAATCGAAATTCTTTGATAATCTTTAACTATTTCAGTCAACTTTCACTCCACTCATATTACGATCCCATTGGATCCTCTGCTGGCTATATATAAAAAAATATATATAAAAAATATAGTAAAATCACTTTGATGGTTCCACATCTATTAGTTGTGTGGACCTTTTTATCAGGTACAAGCACGTCATATGTCACTGTGATCTCGGGTGACAATGATCCATTCAGCGTTCAAAATCGTATGTTGATCCCGGGCTCCGTATCAGGGTGCGGGAGCTGATCTCGAGGGAAGGATCATACCCCTTGTTCGAGTTCTAGTGTGAAAACACTGTACATTTTCTTCTGTAATATTTACCTGGTAATATTTGCTTCACGTAGCATGAGCCTGATAAATGCCTGTTTGGTACACTCAGGCATACTACTATCATAACTACTTTAGTTTCTTCCATTCGAATTTTCACACACGACTTATTTTATATTCAGTTTATATTAATGTAAGCTATATTAGTCATAAGAAACGAACCACCTTTACGAATATTAAAAAAAGTGTACCTTTTTAGAATATGTCAATAAAATTAAAATTAAATATCAACTTCACAATACGATCTTTAGATATTTTTCTGTTTTAGTGCTTCTTGTGCCATCGTTTTGCGGCCATTTTAGTAAGAATTAAAACAGGAAATTGTTATGGAATCAGGGTGTTGATATGGAACTCCCTGGTTCTACGTACCAGGGAGGTGTTATATGGAACTCCCTGGTTCTATGTTCTTCTTAACGTTAGAGATGACCGACGGGAATGAAGTCATCACATGTCAATTCAAGACATTGTCCCTGATCAAAACTTGTTTTAATGTGGGCTCTTATCATTCATGTTGTCATCTGTAGAAGAAGAGAGAAACAAATAAATACTATAAACACAAAATATTCAAACTAAAGGATCCGAGAGAAATGGAATAAAACATTTATGTATTTTTGCTTTTTAAATTTAACATTCGTATTGGTGTAAAACATTTATATAGGGAAATCAAAGGTGGTTGAGATGCGACTCATGGGTTAACTTTCGGCAGCCCGTTAAGCTTTCAAAATCCTGTTAGTTCTGCCCGTGGAACTATATAGCTACAAAATGATAACATGGGTGTCATTAGGTGATGGTGTGAATATAAGCTACTTGTGGCATACGGTTTCCAACTTATCAGATAGTCAATGGGCATACAGCAGTGTATTATCTTCTGTATGATGTAGTTTAGTTTCTCCACGGGATTAACTTAACCATGCGGATTGGACAAGAAATTTCGCAGCAGCACGTAACATATTTAATTCCCATCACCACGCAGGCGGTATATACACAGGGAAATATACCCCCACCCCGCTCCTCCTCAAAGTTGCTTCTAACAAGATGAATTTTATTACATGACAAACATATTATAGACACCCTCCCTTCAGGTACTAAACTGTCAAATAATTGTCATTGACTGACTTTAAAAACATACATTTTAGCCGATTTTTAGGTTTTTATATTTGCCCTTTTTTTTCCGAAACTATATCCAGTATATATTAGCAACATGATATGTACTGAGACATATAGTTAAATAATAAGTGTCAAATCTGCATATTCTATTCGATTCTTATTCTTTTTGAATAAACAGTTAACTGGTAAATGTGAAGAGTTTTACCTTTGGTGCCGTATCGCGTAGACTAAAGGTTAGAGAGAAAAAAAGAACATTGACCAATATAAGTGGAATAAGAAACCATTATATATTTAATCATGACAACATTTTACAAAACATAATAGTCACTAATTTCTTAGCACCAATGTAAAACTGCGGGAGCCAAATCCTTGAAATTTGAATGATTGGATATGACCAAGTACACACGGCAGGAATGTCACTTATTTGTGATCATGGTTACTTGTTATCAGGTTCCTATCCAGAAAGTGTGCGTGGGTTCACCCCCAATCTCCCCCACCCCTCCGCCTCAATCCTTTAACATTACCCAAAGTTTTAAACGTTGTTTTGGACCAATCTTAGCTAAGACCTGATAATTGAGTCTATATATACATTAACGTTACTCTAGAGGGATAAGCATCAACGACACCATGACAATACTCCTTCCATATAAATACTGGATCCGCTTCTGTATGTTACTGACATTCGTTTGAATACAGATATTGTCTATCGATTTAAGTAGTTAGAAGTTAAATAGGGTAGTGTATCCTAAAACGTCAACAAGGACAACATCGTAAATAATTTGTGAGGGAAAAGAAAGTAGATTATTTTGTGATATTTTGTGCTTCTTTGGTTGTAACATATGAGTTACTTCTACGTGAAGTAAACATGAAGAGAATCATTAAAGAGTTATCCGGTACCTGATTGTTGTAGTCTTCTTCAGTAAGAAACGTGTAGTCTGGTGATGTCTGCAGAAGGTGAAGTAAAATAATTGCCTTGATATCGGAATCTAAATAAATACAGTTGAACCACACGTTCGAATTAAATATAAGAAACCTTCAGAATGTGGTAGTTTTTAGGATTAAGAAGTGTTATTTTCAAGAAAGCAATTGTTACAATCATATAAATACTGTTAGAGTAGTCCAAAGTCTCTCAATTAAAGACATTACATCATTTCGCACCTTCCAAAAGTAAAAAAAAATGACGGTTCTTGTTACGTTCATCAGTAAAGCGCATTTCACGTTTGTCCTTAAATCTTGTAGAAAATCATATAATGTTCAACCATGTTTACCGACTTTTCCGACTTCATCACTCTCCAATACATCAAATCACTGGGAATTATGTTAACACTAGTTGACTAGTTATTCAAAGGCCCGACCATCATGTCACGTATATCATCAAAGCGCTGATGAATATTGTATATTATTGTAGATGGTGAAATGACGTGTAGCCATGTTTACACTTCCACGTTCATTTGGCAGGTTTGTTATACTACATATATTATACTATATATTCAAAGCATTGTTCATATAGGGGCAGTCTCAGTATTTGTAAATTAAAATAGATAACAACCAGGGGAACAGAATATAATAGGATGTTACTTAATTTATGCTTACCTTCCAACATTTGGAATCTTTGTCAAGAATGTATGTTTCATCTTTGAACGGAGACCATTTGACTGTAAATAGAAAAGTAGCATCATGAATTAACATCATAATCCATCGTAGACTAGGCACTTCTGTTGAATTACTATCTAGGTGATTGGAAAATTGATGTTAAATGTGATTGTTTTGTTTACTAATTGCTTTGTTTTAGAATAACTTCGAATGTGAGAAAAAAATAATTGTTGTCTCATCTATTGCAGTGGCGTTTTATATAACAAGATACACGATGCGAAGTAATGTTAATAAAAGGTATGATGTCGTATTTTTCAAATCAAATGGAATAAAGAGGCCGTAAGACGGCACACGTTTGTCACATCATCGCAATTAAAAACAGAGACCTCAATTTGCAATATGATAAAATAAGTGGGACAACAAAAACAAGGACAGATTGACGATGTGTGTATGTCTCATATCATACATCATTTGCACAATTCTATACTTAATTAAATAAAAGTCTTGAATTTCAAAATTTGATATCCCATCAACAAACTAAGCTCCCTCGATAATAGTTGGATAGATAGAAGTCCTTATATCTTTTGCGAGCAAATGCATAGAACAGTTATACCGTTATATAAGTACCAGAAAAACATGAACATGGGGTGGGGGGGGGGGGGAGAGAGTGGGATAGGCTACCAGTATCAACTGTCGAGAATGATTAAGTCATACAACTATATGATTGTTTAACAAACAGCACATTAATAATTTCATATGTATTTGTTTTCTTTTAGTTCTCCAGGTGTGGTGAAATATTCCATTCTACTAAGGGTCTTTTTTCCCTTTTTACCAGCTGCAAATAAACTACAGAGATAGTCCGTAATCTTTGCTACCAAACCATCAGCATAAGCGCTGTGTATGGCTTATACAGATATTGATCAGAAAGCCTAAATGAATTATTTATAAAAAAAAAGGTAACGTATTCGTAACTGGGAATTGGCAACAAACATGATCACCTTAAAGCAGCATTTTGCGTCGTTTTCTATGATTTTTCTCAACCTCACTGACTCCACTATGCCATAACGACATACATAACTAGCTTATCTATTTAAATCTTACTTCAAATGGTGGCATAAATGTCGAAAAATTTGCAACTTTCAACTTTGTTTTTCTCCAAGATATTTTCCGTTGGGATCCCAATAAACCTCGCCCATAATATGAATATTTAAACACTACGAACGTCATTGACCAATACGTAATACAACACCATGCGTGATTTGTGTACAGTCTATATGGCAGTTGTAGCAGGGAGTTCCATAACAACTCCCTGGTTGTACCAACGCAAAGTCTTGAATCTATTTTTAGCAACGCCTCATAACTAAACCTCGGCTCTGATTGGTTGAATTCAAACGAGTGGGTTTGGGGAACTGAATGCGATTAATTTTGTATGTGGAATACTCGCCAATTAACGTTTTTGGCAGGGAAAAGCTTGGCTAATATCTTAGTTTTCTGTTTTGTGATTTGATGTATGTAAAAAACTCGATGGACATGTCAAAAAAGTAGAAAACGGCGACCAAACGCAAAATGCTCATGAATAAACATACTATTCACTGATTGGTGCAATTCAAACTAGTGGATTTGGAGAAATGAAAACTTTGTCGGAGACATTTGTACTCGTTATCGACAGAAATCGTTAATTACTCGCCAATTAACGCTCTTGGCTGGGTGAAACTTGGATGGTATCTTAGTTTGCTGTTTTATGATTGATACATGTAAAAAAATCGATGCACATGACAAAAAGGTGGAAAAAAGCGACCCAACGCAAAATGCTGCTTTAAGCATCACGATCACTTTACCTTGTCCCGCATGTATTATAGACAGCTAGCTGCCATTGGTAGAATGAAACTTACTTGTTAGTTTTGTGTGTTTGTCCTTGTCTTGCAGTGCCGCCCAAACGTTATCGTCTTCGATTTCATATGGCTGGAAAGTCTTTTGTAAGCTACAGCAGGAATTAAAATATCAGTTGTTACTAAGAAAACACAATTAGTAAGATTACAGATGTCTCTGTCTTTATCATTCAGTATTTATGATAGCGTCCTGTAAAAAGAATGTGGCAAATTGCAGTTCCATGATCATCGCAATCTGTTAAATTTGGTGTTTGCTCAGTATTAAAGGGCTGCGTTATTGATAGCAAGCATTAACCACTCTTGATTTTTTTCTTTAACTATCATATAGTAGTGTAACTTCTGTTGAACTCCTCAGTAGTAACACTATTTAAATTTGAATACATCTTGGTCCATTATAGAAACGTATTATATAACATAATCTTACCTGAGTTCAGTGAGACTGTCACATTTGCTGACGTACAAGAAGATATTTTCAGTTTCTCGAGCAGTCAAGCGCCGACCCACACCGTAAATAATGAGTTCTTTCAGTGTTGGCAAAGGAGGAATGGTCATTCCTGAACTCATACCGAGATGACCAGAATACTCCTCGACCAAAGCGTAACAACGATCAATCAAGATACCTTCAATCGGTATCTAAAATAACATGAAAATACAATTTGATCTCATTAACTTTCTTTCTAACTTGCAGTTAAGACATATTCCTATCAATATCATAAAAATGGACGTTATTTACGGTAATCTTTACTTTTCACGATAAAGTAA